>JAYMTP010007996.1:0-10470 GCA_036897365.1 Geranium brycei | reverse complement strand
GAAGACGACTCAGTCTCTTACTCAAGCCGGAGGAGATAAACTCCGAATTAAGTATAAACTTTCTAATACTTATATTTGTAATCAAGGCACTTGTTTGCCTGCCTCGTTTATCCTAATCAAGGATCTTACCCATAGGATTATCTTGGGTAATCCATTTTTGCATCATATCATGCCTATTAAAGTCGATAAAACGGGCTTCTCTACCATAATAAATGGAAAAGAAATTATGTTTAACTTCATCATCGATCCTCATACCAGAATGCTAAATGAAGTTAAAGATATTCTTCTCAAAAAGGAGAAGCAAATATGCTTCCTAAAGGAAAAGATAGATTAAAATAATGTTTTATAAAGAACAAATTAAACTAAGTATTCACTATCTTAGAGAAGAGATAATAGATCTCCGTAAGGAAATTAAAGACCATTTAATCAGAATGGAACTCTGCGAATGTCAGAATGATGAATATCTTGACTATCTTAATTATTTGATGACAAGATATAAAGAAAATTCTAAAAGAATAGAAGTAGCAATCTGCTAAAAATTTCTCCTTCTCATCGTTTGTATCTTAATATTTTACAGGAGGAATGATGACCCCTTACAGGGGACGAGGCCGCGGCAGTCGTGGTCGCGGAACCAGAGGTAACAATATGTTACCACCAAGACCAGAACTTACAGTTCCTCTTCTTGGGGACCTGACATCTTTCAGGAGCCAACCTAATAGGCAGCAGTCTCCTACTTCAGCCAAGAAGGAAATTCCTTCTTCAGCATCCATTTCTTCCACAGCATCCTACAAGGACGCAGCTGTGAATGAAGCTCCCCAGGAACTCGAATATCTCGAGAATCCCATTACCGAGCACGTTCTCTATCTTGAGAACGAAGATGTCAAAATGTCACCCAATGACGGGTGGTCTCTCCATACCAGGTATCTCGAATCTAGAGGATACCCGGGCCTGCACGGCCAAACTAGACCTTATCTTGAGGTCTTACTAACGATTACCGGATCGGTAACTATTACCCATAATTTTCAGAATAATAGTTCTGATAGTTTTATCAATTTCAGTAAATGCCATGTCAACAAAGTTCTCTTACCAAGAGAATGGGGTTTGAATCCCAATGGTGACAAGGCTATCAAGATAGCCGAAGGAAAATATATTTACTTCAATTACTGGGATTATATCCAGGCTTTTACTAAAGCTTTTTACTATCAAAATCCCAAGAACAAGCATTCTTGGTTTTTCTCGGTCAATCCAGAAATTCTGGAAAAACCTATTCCAAATTGGTTTTATGAATGGTGGTCTAAATTCGGACCTTCCCTTGAGATTCTTCCCGAAAGAATCGATAAGTTATATGCCCCTTGGTGTGATAATAGTCCACTATTGGGTAGTCAAAAGCTTTTCTATGGACAATGTCCTTTTTTCTTCTTCGCCAAGTTCCAAATCCCATGGATATGGAGATGGTCAATTTCGATTGCAGAAGATAAACTTGGCATCCCCATGCTTAGAAGAAATTTCTTCTACAAATGGTGGAATAAAATAAGTGAAGAAGACATAGTGTCAAAAATCCAGACGGTCATTAATAATGACGCAGCCAATGCTGCCAAGCATCCGACTCATCAGCACGTTGAGTTAACTAAATTGAAGGAAGACCTTCAGAAGAAGTATCCCCATGAGTCCGGGAATCAAATTATGGTGCGAGCCTTGGACTTCATGAAGAACCAGTTTCTATTCACGTTTCCAGAAACCTCGGCTACCAGAGACAATGAGCTCATGGAAACGTCAACACAAGGATCAATGAGTCCAAACTGCTACGCAGTCCTAGCCGGAGAATCTCAGGCGATTGAAGAGCCCACAGCTGAAGATATTTGGGACGCCCTCATTGAAGGGATTAGTCAGCAGACTAGAAACCCCAGCAAGGGAAAAGACAAGATAGGCATGGAATAATTGAGCCAGCAATTATTTTGCCGGTCACATGCATACATTGGATGCTCCGCAACTTTAATAAAGCTGCAATCATTCCCCTTCAATTATTCCGCCAACGACAAAGGGCTATCATTTCCACTTCCATCATCAGCCACTACAGAGGAAAGATGCCAAAAATGCTTTAATAAAGCGTAATCATTCACTCCACCATCGGCCATTATCAAGGAAGATGCCAGAAATGCTTTAATAAAGCATAATCATTAATCACCGCACTGCTTTTAATAAAAGCAACTTTATTATTATTATTAGATTTTTCAGATTTGTGTAAAAGTCTTTTGTTTTGTAGTTTCCTCTCCTCTCTATAAAAGAGAGCTTGTAATATGTTTTATGTACGCTTTCATTTTGAGAAATAAAAATCTCTCCCTTTGTACAATCATATTCTCTTCCGCACTGTCCAACAATCATAAGGACTCCCCGCTTCCACACTTTATATATATATATATATATATATTCTTGAGTTTTAAAAAAATTGTATAACTTTGGTGGTATTTTTGTTATTTTTTAATGAATACGAAAATAAAGTTTACAACGTCTTTTTTATTTATAATGCATGACACATTTTTGTTTATAAGAAAATAAGCATGCAACACTTTTTTGCAAAAGCGTCACAATATAAGGCATTTTTTCCTTTCTTTTTATTTCTTAGGTTAGTTGTTGTATATAGTTATAGTTTGTCTCGAAATGCAACCGAACCCTATTTATTTTCAAAATTTTGAATACCCAAATACATAAAACGATAAACACGATTGTTTTCCCGAGTTTCAGACTATAGAGTACGTGCTAAATGGATTAGGCAAGGATGATACGATTATCATGAAATTAAACAAAAGTGGAAGGAGATTTTCACCTTTTTTGCGAAAGACCATTCCCTTCAATGAAAAGCACATAAGCTCGCTCGCATGTAAGTTTTTCTGGAGTTGGAGATTATGACTAATTCTAAATGCAAATTATGGAATGGAACTCTTAGTGATTAGTTAAATACTTGACTAACAATCAAAATTCAATTTGATAAGTTCATGAAGCTATTCATTTTCTTACGTGTAATAATATTCTATTTTAATCAAACAAAATGAGTTCTTTTACATCCCTTCGAGTAATTACATTACATGAGAAATAATCTATCTTTGCAAACAAATTGTAAATTATATTCTCAGCAATTTACAAGACATGAATTCAGAAACCTTGTAGAGCAGGAGGTCTTCATCGTAAGCATCAACCTAGACATCGATAGAGAAACTGGTTCTTTATTTATTAAAGGAAAAAACTCACTTACTTCTCCTTAAATTTAGCTTATTCTCACTTAACTTTCCTTAGGTTTAAACATTATTTCTGGATCCCCTAAATTTTAAAAAGTCTCACTTAACCCCTCTGTTAAGATTTTTAAAAAATTCTATTAACTTTTTGTGAAATGACTAAAAGGCCCTTGTATTAAAATTTTTTAAATAAATAAGTAAAATTATTTTGAACTTCTTTTTTCTAATTTGTTTTGTGAAAATAAAGAATAAAAAGTATGTTAGTATTTAAAAATAATACAAATGTTTTTAAAAAAAATTAAAAATACAAAAATATGATTTTTAAACATCTTTTTTTTAAATACTAACATATTTCTTATAAAAAAAATAATTTCAAAATAACTTTATTTATTTTTAATACAAGCGTATTTTCATCATTTCACAAAAAAAATTAACATAATTTTTCAAAGAACCTAACAGAAAGTGGTTAAGTGAGACTTTTTAAAACTTAGGGGCTCCAAATATGGTGTTTAAACTTAAAGGGAGTTTAGTGAGAATAGAACTATTAGATTATAAGCTCATTAGGGTTAGCCCATTAATTAATATTATGTATTAGAGTTTCTTTATTTTATATTGTATTAGGTTTCCTATTTAGTTTGGTTTATACCCTATATAAAGGGCTCCCCCTAATTGTAATTGTATCAAGGATCAACAAGAATAATATCAAAGTTAACATGATATCATAGGCATAACAATCCTAGGCAAAATCTCTACGAATTTTTCGCTTTGCCCACTCGTTCATGATTCGTGATTCTGACAGGTAGGCAAGGCAATTCAACCACATTCCATCCCTTTGGCTAATAGAGCCGCACCTCATGAGCAGAGTATGTGATGCTCTCGGTAAGTTTGATCCCTTTTGGCAATTGGGAGCCGCCACAACTCCTTTTTGGGTTGAGGTACGATGGAGAAGCTCAGAGATTGTTCTCAATTTTGGAGGACCGCGTACATGAAGACAATGAGAAGAGTACTCATGGTGAATCTACAAAATTGGCTACGGAGAATACATATAGATATTGATTTGAGAGTTTCTTCTCTACCTATCTATACATATATGATGTATACGTTTTTGGTGGTCTTTTATATTTATGCCAAAATGACCATTAAGCATATGGTTATGATTCGTATGACATGAATAAGAGGGAAGGTTACTTGAAAAAAAAGAAGGGAAGAAGAAAAAAGAAAAGAAAAAGAATAAAAGAAGAAAGAGAAAAGAAGAAAGAAGAAAGAGAAGAAAAAAAAGAGAAAAGAAGAAAAGAAAGTATAGTAATTCGGAAACCGGCACGTGTACATCCGCGTAATCCGGAAGGTGATCCCGTAATTCGGAAATCGGCACAAGAAAATCCTCGTAATCCAGAAAAATTATCAAAGTTCATATGCATCCACCAGTATGCCCCCACTCAAAGGTTATCAAAGTTCAAAACATTCAAAGCAATCAAAGGTCAAAGAGTTCAAAGGAATCAAAGCAATCAAAGTGTTCAAGTTCATTAAAGTATTCAAGTTCAAACTCAATTCACTTTACACCGTATTGAGTTTGAGGAAAGTTATTAGATTATTATAGACCCATTAGGGTTAGCCCATTAATTTTTTTTTCTCGCAAAAGATAAGATTTTATTGATGAAACTAACTAAAGCTTCCAAGTGGGAAGCTAGAGAGAGTCAAAATATACACCAACAATGAATAGCCCATTAATTAGTATTATGTATTAGGGTTTCTTTATTTTATGTTGTATTAGGTTTCCTATTTAGTTTGATTTATTATACCCTATATAAAGAGCTTCCTCTAATTGTATCAATGATTAACAAGAATAATATCAAAGTTAATAGAAACTTAAGGGAAGATACGTGAGTTTTTCCCTTTACTAAATGTACTTTGAAATAAATTTGTCTTTTAATGTGTATCCATTTTTTATACCATTTACGAGAACGACCATTAGTCAATTGATAAAATATGTTGTCTTTTGAATAGTAAGATTTCTTACAAGTTCACACTCTATTATCCATTTTTTCAATTAAGTGTTTAAATCTTTTACTTGATGATCGTAATTTAAGTTTTGACCACAGTATAAGAGGCTCAGTTGAAATAAACAGGAAAGAAAAATCATGAAAACTTCATTGCAAAGCTCTAAAATGCATAATCAAGAAATTTGTTCTTTATTGATTCTTCAATTAACAAACCAATTGGGGTCCAAATAATTAGTCAGGACTAAATTACAGTTGAGCTGTAACAATTTGAACCTATTCTCATAGGATACTATCGACATGAAATATGATCATGTGCAGACAAACAATTTTTTTTCCAAATATTAAGTAACTCAAAAACCTTTTGGATCATAACTAATGATTCATTTAGATTACGCGTTCACCGGTTGCAGACAGGTTATAAAAGATGGTTGAAATGAAGTAGAGTGCTGCTGTTACCGTCAGGAATGCCTGGAAGGACCCGAGCCACTCTACAAAATAACCTGTCCCGATTGTGCTCACTATGGCTGCCAACGTCCCTGCTGAATTTGCTATTCCTGTATTTTCACTCAAATGGTCACTTTATGAAACAGATTTAAGGGAAGGAATGAGAGTTGTTTTGCGGGCGTACCGTGAAGAACTCCTGCATACTCTGGGGCTATGTCCTGATCAGGGGATATAATTAGTATGACATGATATGATATGCATGTTACGGTTTCAAAGCAACTACTTACTTGTATGTTTAGGAGATACCCGGCTTGGCTGAAAGAGCTCAAGCTCAAGGCTGCTGTGATGAATACAGATGCCATGGTTGGCGTCTTGGCATAGTTCAAGCAAAGTAACGACAATCCAGGGCCGATGAAACCAATAGACTGCCAATGGGAAATGGCGGTTAATTACTTAGTTGGAAGGAGAAGACAAGATACGAGAGAGAGAGAGAGACAGAGGTATGTATGACACTGAGTTTACCTGCATGCTCTTTCTAACCAAAGTCAGAGAGTAGCCTGCCTTGATTAAATAGTCTGATGTTTTTCCGGCAATGTAGCCGCATAATGCCATCATTCCCCATGGGACCGCACTGAACCAGGCTGCTTGTTTCAAGTTCACACTAAATACCTATCACATCACACACATTTAGCATTATAACCCTCACCGACCCTTTTACGTACTGTGCTAACATAAAAGCAAATACATACTGTTTTGAAATAAACAGGCATCCAGCTGAGAAGAACAAAATATCCCTGGAATTGTTTCAAGCATGTGCCATTAGTTACTTACAAGCACCAGCCAATATGCGAGAATGATTGTGATTATTACATTCAAAAGCCTTACCCAATTGTTAGTTACGTTAGCGAGAATGATTGCCCAAGTAGGTAACTTCGACAAGAGGAGGCGTATAGGTGGAAGGCCGGTGTTGTTTGCAGGTGAATCGCTCTTTCCAGCTCGGATCAGTCTCAACTCTGATTTGGTGATGAGTGGGCTTTCTCGTGGATCGTCTGTGACACCATAGGCCCAAGTAGATATCCAGACAGCCCCGAGAAAGGAGAAGAGAAGGAAAGGACCCGAAATGCCAATGGTTGATAGCATAATAGGGGTGAGTAGTAAGCCTACAACATTGCCAAGATGAAATCCACCCATTGAGATTCCAACAGCGCTTGCTCGTTCGTCGCAAGGAGACCACCTGCTTGGTCATATATCTTATTAACCTGAAATGCTGTCTGTAAGGATTATAAAATTGTTGAAGTTTGGGAAGGGTTTATTACTTGGACAAGAGGGTGGTCATGGAGGGAATGGCTACACCTTCAGCAAGACCAAAGAAGGCACGTGCAGCCAGAAGGGCAGCTGTGGAATGGGTGGCGGCCCAAGGGGTGAGGACCGTGGCCAAAGACCATAAGCCCACACCCCACGCCAACACTCTCTTTCCCCCATATCTGTCAACTAAAGCTCCTCCAACCATCGACGACAATATGTATCCCCACAGAAACGACGACTTCAATGCATCACATAAATATATATTAAACACTAATTAGTCTGAAACATATTCCGTATTAACAAAAACAAATGCAAAACGGAAGTTGGTAAGTGTCCCTTTCACTTAACTTATTGGGAAGCAAGTGGTGCATTCTCAAACCCTTTTAGCACAGTATACCAACCAAACCAGCTCACCTCTAATTGTCATATTTTCTTTATATGATTTGGTAGCAGACCAAATATATGTTCTCCTTGCTCAGACTATCAGAAATAGTTATGTCCAGATCCAACATATATATAATTACTGCAATAATTATTCTTCCATTGCACAGTGATTCTTAATTTAAGCCATATAAGCAGCCAGCACCTCGCATTCTTATCCAATTACCCTATAATATTGTTAAGACAAAAGGTGTTGGGTTTTGGGTTAGGTGAATATGCAATTACCTGGACAATACCGAGGAAGGAGTTAGACCAGCCGTGGTGGGCGGCGAGGGGAACAATGGCTACAGACATGACGACCCGGTCGGCATTGCAGAGGCACATGACAGACGCCATTAAAGCGACAACCTTGAACCTCTCAGGCACTCTCACTCCTTGTCTCTCTCCCCCCATCAGCAGCCCCCTCTCTATCCCCTCCGCCGTGCACCTCGCCAAACCCACTCTCTTCCTCTTCACCACATCCACTCCTCTGCTCATCTTCCAGCGACCCGCCCATTTCATCGCTCTCACACGCTCCAATCCCAGATGGGTCCTCCTCAAATTGACCCGTCTCAGACTCCAAGGAGCGGAAAGCATGAGATTTGCAGGAGCCAGAGCCGCCATGGCTGACACAGAGGAGGATCTTGGTGTTGGTGTCACAGAGGAACACTGATGCAGGTTGGCATTGAATAGGAGCTTTTACAAAATGTCAATATATAACGTAAGCTGTCTGGTGAGGGAGGTTAGAGCATGATGGACAAGTGCTCAAATATTTACAACTCTAAAGAAACAGACAAACACTAATTTTGGGGTTGGTGGAACTCATCCCGAGCTTGGACCCTCTTCTGGCCCTATTTGTTTCATACTTAAAAACGTGTATGATTTTTAGAGGGATAATTGCATATATGGGCACCTGACCAAAGATGTTTTGTAAGTGTAGATAACCATTTTATATCTTGTTAATTTACTTAAAATTCATATTTTTATAGTGTTCATAAGCAAGTCGTGCTTTCATCCTTGGTCAGCATATACCATGGAGGATCGATTGGGAGAAAGCAAATTTTCGGTGTACTGATGTGCAAAAAATACGAATTTTTGTTATAAAATGTTATGTATACTTTTGTGCAAAATGTGTTTGATTGGGTATACCTACCTACAATTATCCCATTTTTAGATCTTACAATATCTCTGCTTTTAGATATTCTTTCATTAGTTTTAACACCACAATATTCAACTCCGAAAATCACAAAACCCCAAAAATATTAGCTCTTAGAAACATCGCAGAAAAAACATTTAAAATCGAAAAGCAAATCACAAGGAGCATACATTGAAATTGGATAATGTAACTCAAGTAAGAGATAGGAGAGGTTTGATCGATATCGAGTGTCCAATCTTTTCTAGGGAGCTAAAGATAGAGTGTCATGTGTTGATGGGATGCGTGTTTAAGCAAGAGTTCTTGAGAGGGCTCACTGACGAAAAATGTTGCTGATAGAAATAATATTGTATATTGAATTGATGTGTATTACAAACCCTATTCTTAGGTCCTAGCTCCTGCTCCTTCTCCAAGTCTCTAGCTCTCCTTCTGTCTCTGTAACCAAGAGCCTCTCTCTCTAAATCTAATTTTATACTTGAAATAATGTGCTCCTCTCCAAAATCGGATGCCCTCAACCTCTTAAATACTCTGATGGGATGCGTGTTTGAGCAAGAGTTCTTGAGAGGGCTCACTGACGAAAAATGTTGCTGATAGAAATAATATTGTATATTGAATTGATATGTATTACAATAAGTGTAAAGCTCTTTATATATGCACTAGACATAATCTAAATAGAAAATAACATTAGGAAACTTAACTAGCGTGCCCTAAACTAGAATTGCCTAAACCATATTTCCTAATTATTCTACCATTGCCCCACTCAATACGGTGAAAACCAAATTTAGTTTGGATATAAAAATATATGAGGTAAGCAAGCTCTATGATGTCACACGCTCCGTGTCTTTTGCTCTACAACGTCTTGCGCTCTATACCTCGGCTCTTTGCCATCTTGCGCTCATGAGTCAGCTCTTTGGCGTCTTGCACTTTAAGACTTTGCCTCTATGCCGTCTGAAATGTAGGTTATTGCTCTTGTTGATTGTTGGAGGGTGAGGATTTTGATTTGAAAGAAAATAAAATAAAATTTTATTGATAATAGAGTGATGAAAAAAAAATTCTTGTCCCGCCAACTCGGTAGAATCATAGGCTAACGAGTGGTCTGAACCATAAGCTCAACGTAAGCTTAACAAAATCAAACTCACTCTGATATCATGACAGAAATAGTGTAGAGAATAATACTGCTAATATAAATGTTGTTGTCAATACAATAAGGGAAAGTCTTTTATATAGGCTATCGATCAAAATAAATAGGAAATACTAACAATAATAGGAAAATTAACTAAATAGGTGACGAAAATAGTGTAATGGTCAAAGTAATAGCAGGTTTTTCAACAAAGTCCCAGATATCGATCCCATGAGGATTTGAGGTGGCTTAGGATGTAGGTCGATAGGCGGTGTGTTTGTGTGTGTTGGGCTCGGAAAATACTAATTTGGGTATGTAAGTTGTCAACCAAGTAAGCACTGAATCGAACACGTAATAAAATCAATTCAAACGTCTACACAAAAGATGATCGGGGAATGGTGGAAATTCGGGAATTCAAATTGGGGTTTGGCTAGCAAATTAGGTGGTTAATTTTTTTTTGAAACAATTAGGTGTTAATTGATTCTTAAGGAAGATATTTAAATAGGTGGAATTAAGTGTTGGGACTCAAAACTTATCCTAATCATGACAACGATGAATTTATTGTCCTAAACTCATCGAAGACCATAAAAGGCTCGAATTATTGATGTAGGATCTGAATCGTTACAAACAAATCATAGATCAATTCTCCAAAGTTTAAAAGCAATATGACATCCCCATCTTCTGATTTGGGACTCCTTGTATGATAAACCGAACCCATTGAACTGTTGGATTTGTGCCCTAGCCCAACTAATACAAATCCAATTTAATGTAAATGTTTATCATCTCGTGGAAATAAAT
>JAYMTP010007995.1:0-10472 GCA_036897365.1 Geranium brycei | reverse complement strand
TCTTCGGCTCCGGGAATGAAAAAAAACGGCTCCGCTTCCCCTTCCCCTACCGCAGGGCCATGAGGACCGTCTTGGCCTTCGTCGCCGGGACCCGCCACGCTGGCACGGTTTTTTTCAGGACGTCGGCGCCGGACCACTTCGAGGGCGGCGAGTGGCACGACGGCGGGGACTGCCGGAGGCGGGCCCCGGCGAGGGACGGGGAGGTGGAGGTGAAGGACCTGCACCGTTACTTAAGGGACGTGGAGTTGGAGGAGTTTGGGAGGGTTGTGGGGGTGGCTAGGGAGGGAGGGGTTGACCTTAGGCTCTTGGACTTGATGAAGCTTTCGCTTCTTCGGCCGGACGGCCACCCGGGGCCCTACCGGAGGTTCCAGCCCTTCGCGGGGGGCGGGGACCCCGGGGCCCCGAACGATTGCTTGCATTGGTGCCTGCCGGGGCCGATCGATGCCTGGAATGATGTGATCATGGAGATGATTGTAAATGGTTGAGACAACTTTTTTTCAGGGGTGATTGATTGGAGGTGTTCTTACCGTGAACTTGTCACTTGTGTCATTGCACTTTTACAATCTTTCAAATGCATCATGTTATTAATTAGGGATAACAACAAGATGAGTTCGGGTTGTCACCTATCTCGTTGGATTAGGGATATCATGTCTGGTAGCATTTGGTGTATTTGTTTTTTATGGGATGACAATTAGGTAGATTAAGAGCGGATTTTTAGTTATTGTGTCCCATGTTCTCTCGGGTTCAGTAATTTTTGTCATATGTGTATTACTAGTAGAATTTCACACCTAATTAACTCATAACATGGGTCAATAATAGTATGCTTATGCATAAGTTCTTCACACCATATACACAGTTGCGTCGGGATGGATGGGTCAGGACACCTACTTTTAATATTTAGTACACCTGATGAACAACAACTATGTTCGTCGACTCCCTCTTCACCTAGCTGACGCATAGAGACCAAACTGTATGCTTCGGTCGGGTGAGGGTACACCCGACGCATCACTTTACGTCAATTCTATCCTTTACCAACCCAGCGCATAAGTAGAAGGCAATATGCGTCGGCCATATGAGGTGTGAGCCGACATACATGAATGTGGGTCACACTTTACCTGGCTGACGCATTAAGTCTGATCTACATGTGTCGGCTAGGTAGAGAAGAGAGTCTACATGCGCTGGGTATACTTAAGCACGTTTCTTTAATAAAAAAAATGTTCCAATTTTGTTCTATTACCCAATTATATGGGTGAGACAACTGTGTTTTGGGGTAATTGGAGGTGTTTTGCCTTGAATTTGTCACTTATCATTGTACTTTTCCAAACTTTCAAATGCATCATGTTATTAGAGATAACAACATGAAGAGTTTGGGTTGTCACCTACCTCGTTAGATTGGGATCATCATGTCTCGTAGGATTTGGTGTATTTGTTTCTTATGGGATGACAACTAGATAAATTCAGAGCGGATTTTTAGTGATTGTATCCTGTGTTCTGTTAGGTTTATGAATTTTTGTCATGTGTATCGCTGGTAGAATTTTACACCTAATTGACGCATAATATGCGTTAGTAAAAGTATGCTTATGCATAAGTTCCTCACACCCAACACAGTTGCGTCGGGATGGATGTGTCATGACACTTACTGTCGATACTGAGTACACCCAATGAACAACAATGTTTGTTGACTCCCTTCTTATTAGGGATGGCAACGGGGCAGGTTTGAGGCGGATTTGGCAATCTCGTCTCCGTTAGAAACGGATCGGAGATTTCCAGTTTCTAATGGGGACGAGGATTTTCCTGTCAAGTTCGAGAATTCCCCGTTTCCGTTTCCAACATAAAAAATGTTAAAACATATTTATTTTTTAATAAAATTTGTATTAAAAAAATATTATTTTAATAAAAACATATACATAAAATATTATTTTTTTCATTAAACATGTATTATA
The DNA here is from genome assembly GCA_036897365.1 of Geranium brycei. Classification (NCBI taxonomy): domain Eukaryota; kingdom Viridiplantae; phylum Streptophyta; class Magnoliopsida; order Geraniales; family Geraniaceae; genus Geranium; species Geranium brycei. The sequence goes on along the minus strand of JAYMTP010007995.1, from coordinate 8,529 downwards.
AAATATTATTTTAATAAAAATGTATTATTTTTCATTAAATAGCATTTTAAAATATAATTTTTAATATATCGGGGCGGGGATACCTCACCCCGTCCCTGCCCCGTTCCCATCCAGATTCAGGGATTTCTCGCCCCGTTTCTATTAGGATTCGGAGATTCCCGCCGGGGACAGAGAATATTGTCATCCCTATTCTTCACCTAGCTGACGCATAGCGACCAGATTGTATGCTTTGATCGGGTGAGGGTATACCCGATACATCACTTTACGCCGACTCTCTTCTTCACCAACCCGACACATAAATGCAAGGCAATATGGGTCAGCCAGACGAGGTGTGATCCGGCGTACATGAATGCGCCGGGTCACACTTTACATGGCTGACACCTTAAGTCTGGTCTATATGCGTTGGTTAGGTGGATGAGAGTCGACTGACATTTCTCTATGCGTCGGGTATACTTAAGCGCATGTTTTTTTAAATGTTCGGATTTTATTTATCACCCAATTAACCTGCACACAATGTATAGACAACGTCACAAACAATTAATTTACCACAAAAACAAACGAGAATCCATAAAAATTCAAATATGTTTTCAGTTTCATTCAAATAACAAAAATATATATAAATCCAATGTGTTCAGTAAAACCTAAAAATTAAGGGCACTAGTCTAATAGTTTCTTCATCATCCCATTAGCTCCTGGCACATCTATTCCTCACTTTATTGTTGTTTTTTATACATTTTCTCATTCACTCATTTCTTCTTTGCATCTATTACCATGTTAGTGCAAGGCCCCTACAGATAATAGTAGGGGTGGGCACGACTCTGGAACTGGACCAAAACGATCAGGAATCGGATCCAATCGGACTCCCAATTTTCGAGAACCATAACTGGAACCATTATATAAGGTTGTGGTTTAGTTCTTAACTCGATTCTCTGGTTCGGTTCTCATGTTCTACCTTATTGAAATTAGTTGATTGTCAATTTTTTAATTAGTCGATTTATCAAGTTTATGGGCCGAGGTAGACGATTTTAATCTCAATTTATAAATACATTTTTTAAATTTATAATTATTAAAAGTGCTAAATATTAAGACTTAATTATTACAACTCAATCAAACTTTAAAATTTGTAAATAAAAGATAAATAACATGTCATTAGAGGGCCTAAATTCTCAATTTTCAAATAAAAAATAAAAAATTATAAATTGTCAGCACGTGAATCATACTTCAGAGAATCGATTCCAGCTCTTACCAATTAGCACATATTACTAAACTTTAGGAAGCATAACCGAACCAAAATTAAATGATTCTTTCAATTTAAGAATCAAAATCAAACCGTTAATCACCTGGTTCGATTCAGTTCGGTTCCTGATTCTGGGTCTAAAATGAGTACCTCTATATAATACGATTCACATGACACGTACAATTTAATGTGTCAACAATGAAAGACATGGTGACCATTAGCCACTCGATTGTTGACCATTGGCCAGTGTAGTCGATGCAATGGTCAATGTCCGTCGAGAACTCTGATTCGTTGACCGTTGACGAAATGTCATTGACTATTGACGATTTCCTAGCCGATGTATGGTCATTACATGTGTTGGCTACCTGCTTACATACATTGGTATATGTTAATGTATGGATTGACACTTTAGACCTAAAATCGGTTTCGAACTGGATTTGAAACCATGGTTAATAGTTCGGTTTTGATTATGAATATGTGAGAATCACACTTTATGTTGTTAATAGTTCTCAAAACTCAGAATTAACAGCAAAATGGTAAGAATTAGACTAGTTCACATCGTCACGTGTCCACCTCTCGTTCACTCGCATATATATTATTTCTATTATTGTTATTTTATTTGCAAAATTTATATTTTGATTGAATTGTAATAATTCAATCTTAACATTCGGTTTCCGTTGGTACTTTCTATAATTACAAATTTATTATTTTGGCTACAAATCATGCTCAAATTTGTCTAATTCAGCCAATTAATCTACCCTAAACTAAAATTGAAAACCAAACGGTTCCAACTGGGTAGAATTGAGAATCGAACACGAGAATCACGATCAGAACCAGATCATATTCTCGTATAAGGGTTCTGGGTATGGTTTCAATAATTGAAAAACCGGAGAGTAAGGTTTGATTTCGAAATCGTGCCACCCCTATACGTTACTACATTGGACTTTAGCATTGTATCATTCTTTTTCCAGAAATAACGAATATGCTCTTCTCCAAATATTAGATTCTAGGCCCAAAACCACATATCTCAATTCCTAGATCATAAAGAATAATTGACAAGTTCAAAATCTCAAACAACTCAACGACGCGACGATGATGTCATCGCCACATTTTCATAGATTAGACCAATATTTCTCTTTGCCAATCTTTCTAGTTATCGGCGCGCTCGAAGTCCGACAAGATCTAGCTCACGCCTGTCGGAAGATGGTGGTGACGTCATTTTCACATTTGATTGTTGATATACAGAATATTTTTTCTGTAATAACTAGTATCATCGTCGCGCCCGACGATGGATACTGTAGTTTCGACATATAAATCAACCTCTTCCACCACGGGCGGGCTCGCCGGCGATGTTCTTCTCAGCTCGGACGGTGTGGTGACGTCATCTTCATATCGTGTGTACATTTTTATTTTCAAATTTACCTGCCGTGACATGTTTCCCGCCAGTTTTAGATGTACATGGTTCAATTGTGCAACTACTAATTTTTGTGTAGACCGGAGGAGGAGGTTCACGTGAGCAGTACGTGCCCACGAGTTCTATTGATTAAGAAAAAGGGAAAATTGCAAAAAAAATTCCGCGCAAACTCTCTCTTTACTATATTTTTGTAAAAGCTCTACTTCACTCGTGTTCATTTTTGCAAAAACTTTCTCTTACTTATGTTTATTTTTGCACGGTCTATGCAAATCCGTGAAAATTAATGGAAGTGTCGCTTAAGTGTTAACTCAAACATGCTTAGGGGTGAGCACTTTGGCAACAGAACCGGAGACCGCATCTGAGTCGAACCGAAACTGGGACGGAGAACCGGGAACCACATGTAACGATTCCAATTCTAATTCTTAAAATGGATAATCGGGGAGTCCGGTCTGTTTTGATTCTTCACCGGTTCAGTCTGGTTCAAGACTCATGCCACCTCTAAATGTGTTAACTTAAACGTCTAACACTTAAGTGACACTTCCGTCAATTTTCATGAATTTGTATAGACGGTGCAAATTTGAACATAAGTGATGGAGAGTTTGAACAAAAAACAATCATAAAGAGATTTTTTGTAATTTTCCCTTCAAAAATCTATAATTTTGGGTGATTTGGGAAAAAGTGTGTTCTACAAATATTGATTGATCTGGATAAAATGTATTTGTTTAAATGTTTAATTGATGGCCTTGTGATTTATTGCTTTTGAATTTAGGTAAGAGGATAATAATATAATATTAAAAATACTAATGTTGGATATTTATCATCACACATTAGAGGTCATTTTTTTTATTGGCAAATTGTATCAAAATTTGAGCTCGACTATGATATGATCAAGTAAGACAGACCAAACTTGTGATTCTTAAGAGTACTTAAGACACGTTAGAAGTCATTAATGTAAAATCAATAAAATTATTATTAAGTCGGTCTTAAAAGTAAAATTATAATCTCGATACAATTTAAGTCACTTTTAATTAAACATACACGTCTAGTTATGTATAAATGTTTAAATTATAACTAGTTTGAGCATGGTGTAATGGTTAACACTACTCATTTTTTAACTTCAGTTAAAAAGAGCCATGTAATATTAAAAAAAATCAACAAGATTATAAATAAAACATACATGTCAAAATACCATTAGATTAACTTGATAAATAAAATTGTCTGAGACGTGAAAAATATATTTATCGTAGGTACATGAACGTTACAGGTTTAGTTCAATTGATTGAATCCAAAAGTGGTTACTTGTGTGATAATCATTTATGAATCATAACTTCAATTTATTAACTTTATTTTTATAAGGAAATAAATTACGGCTGATTGCTTGGTACGGCCCAGATTAGTATATAGCATCGTCATCAATTCCTTAGACCCGAAACACAAAATCACCAACCATACGGCGTCGTTTCATAATTTGGCTATAAATGATGTGTTATTATATATTTCAGTCATCGACTCTCTGTTTCCACTTACATGCTCAGGCCGGTACGTAACAAGCCAGACACGGCTAAATTGCGCCCCCACTAAACTGCGCCTCCGTCGCCTGTTTCACAGAGGCCGCGTGCTAACGTGCGCCTTCATTCCAACCCCTATATATTATCCTGCGCACCTCCTCCCCTCACCACGCTCGAATCAGTACTGAGCCACGGTCCCGATCAATCACCGACCGTCGACGCTCGGGATCGTCAATGGCCGATCCTCCGCATCACGGCGCGTTGGAGGAGATCCGGCGAGAGAAAGACGCCGGAGCAACGATCGTCCTCGCATCCAAAGGTGACGATTCGATCTCGATCCTGCGATTCGCATTCTCGATTTCGCGATTCCGATTCGAATCTCTCGATTCGCTGATCGATCGGTGTGGTTTTTGTGTCGATCAGGTTCGTGGTGGCACGCTGGGTTCCACCTGACGACGGCGATAGTGGGGCCGACGATCCTGACGCTGCCGTACGCGTTTCGGGGGCTGGGGTGGGGGCTAGGGTTCGTGTGCCTGACGGCGATGGGTGCGGTCACTTTCTACGCCTACTTCCTCATGTCGAAGGTGCTCGAGCGGTGCGAGAGCGACGGTCGCCGCCACATACGCTTCCGAGAGCTCGCCGCCGATGTATTCGGTGCGTTTCTATATATTCCTCATTTCTATTGCCTTTTGATCTTGAGAGCGTTTTTGTTTTTGTGTTTTTTCTGTTTGTTTCGGGTTGTTGCGATTCGGAAGCAGTAACAGAGCGACACTCTGCTTTTCTTTTTTTTTGCTTCGCGTGTTGGGTTGGGAACCGAAAGGATCGGATCGAGAGGGAGAGTGATTTTTTTGTGTGTTTTCTGTGGTTGAGATTGTGTGTTTGGTGACACGTGGCATCACGTTTGAGAATCGGACGGCTGAAATTGAACGTAATAGTTGCTTTGCTCGATTAAATTTGTATTTTAAAAAAAAAATTACATTGAGTCATATTTATTCATAAAACTTGACCTCACAGTACAAAGTTTGATGTTCAATTGTTGAGATACTCTAACTCATGCCCTGACGGACAAGCTCATGTCTTGCGTTTCGAATTCGTGTTCACGAGGTAGAACTACCTCTAATGTTATATTAGAGAACTAACTCAACTAAAAGTTAAACTGATAATTGAAGGAGAAATTATAGTTTTATACTCTAACAGTCAGGTAGACTTTTAAATTTGTATGAGTAATCATTCTAAGACTCTTACTTTCTCTATTATTGAAGACTCGTGTAAAATTGAGTTGGTCGAGTATTGTATTGAGTTGTTTAGTTCGTTCTTAGTGGTTTTGTTTTATTGGGTTTTTATTCAATCAAATCGTATCTTATTTTATCAAAATATTTTTTTTTTGTATTTAATTAATGTGATATATGGTACAAAATGGCTTTTGCTAATTTTCCTCAATTTTTTTCTGGATCATCGGAAGTACTTGTTTTTGGCATAATTAAGTAAACTTATCCCGATCCCGAATTTTAGAACAATGATTAGTTTTCCAAGAACAGCACGCCCATTTTAATTTCTAAACAATTCACATATACTAAATGAAGGGTAGAGAAAGGGTTTAGGGGCAAATTGGTCCTTGAAGTTGTCATTCCATGATTTTTAAATAAGTCAAATTGGTTTTCAAAGCATTCAAATAATAAGTTGAGTTTCTTTGTAGTTCATGACCAAAATGATGACTTTTCGATAGGTTAGTGTCCAAATTGATCATTTAAGCTAGAAAGAATAGTAAAAACTAGATGCTTAAATTAATGAATAACAAAATTATTTGTAAATAGTTAGTTGATGTTTAATTCAGTTTGTTTATAGTTCATGAACAAAATTACTAGTTTTTGATAGGATAGGGGCCAGATTGATAATTTAAGCTAGAAAGAATAGTAAAAACTAGATGTTCAAATTAATGATAGTAACAAATTATATGTATATCATCACAAATTATTAGTAAATAGTTTTCGATAGTTAATTAATTAAGTTGGTTAGTTCATGACCAAAATCATTGACTACTCGATAGATTAGGGACCAAATTGATCATTTAACTAAGAAAAATAGTATAAACTAGATACCCATTTTGATGGTGGTAGAGAATTGTAGTTTTGACCCTTTTGAGTTTTGAGTTTAATTGAATAATGATGCATGTTGAACTATAATTACTCTCTAACTATATGCTTGATGATATGATAATCATGGGTTTTTTTGGACCACCTCGGTTGGCAATAGCATATGCAACCAAAAAAGTCTAGTCAAGGTGTTTTAAACCTTACGCTCAACTAAACTTATTTGCTGTCAATTGAGACGGCTTCTTAATGTTCATTATGATGCCAACTATGACCATACTTTTACACTTTTCATTTCTGAGAACATTTTCAAATTGGTGATGATAAGTTGTTTTTGATGTCACTGCCAATGTGCCATGGCATGTGCAATTGTCCTTTCACTCATACCCAACAACACAATTTGGTGCTCCAAACTTTACATTTATATGGTAAAGTAGATCTTTTCATGTATTAGTCCATATAAAGAGAGGTCACTCTTCAATATGGCATATACTTATATAAAATATACACATATTTTTACACCACATAATTAAGAAATGATTCTTTGGATAACCCTGGAAATCTTCTCTTACTTAACTAGCTCAAATTAGGTTAGTCGGGTATGCTCCAAAATATTCAAGTAACATTAGCGTTAGTTAGGTATTTTGAAGCAATGCTTACTCGGGTATAATCATTACCGACTAATTAAGAAGTGCCGACTAATCATACCCGACTAATATTCAGTTGGATATGGATACCCGGCTGTCAATGTCAGTCGGGTATGGCTTATTTCTAGTAGTGTCTTACCCCCTTTTCACTAAACTACTTAAATTTTGCCTTAACAACGTTAGTGCTCATTGCGAAATGACCAGTCTTTCAAATTTTCAAACGTGTGAGTATTTTGGTTAGGGGTATATTAATCTTCCTTAAACAAAGTCTCGGGTTTAAGTTTAATCCTCGAGATCAGTCGATGTATTGCTTATAATGAGAAAATTATAATTGTAAGTAAAAAAGCATATTGATCTTGAAGCATATATATGCATTTTATTTTTGGTTGCAGGGTCTGGGTGGATGTTTTATTTTGTGATGTGTATTCAGACAGCAATCAATACAGGAATTGGAATTGGAGCGATTTTGCTTGGTGGGCAATGCCTTCAGGTATATACATCAAAACTCACCAGCATGCATCTTCTGTTTTTAATTGCAATTTATTCTCAATATGGAAACTTATATTAATTAATCGACTTAAAACATTTTTAATGCCGTAAAAATATAAACATTTTGAATTCTTGGTCAGGTCGGGACCAATCGGCCTCTGTATATTCTTAGTAATTGGGGCCATATTTCAGTCCTTTGTGACATAAATGACCTAATGATAATTGAATTTGTGGAAATTGGATTATGGGTTTTTCAAAATAACAAAAATACCTTAAGAATTAAGAATTATTTTTTAACAAATATGACACATTTCTTTTTAGAGAAATGACACAAATGTGCTATACATATGACATTTTTCGTTTAATGACAAAATACGTTGTGAATTTCATTGTTCGTGCAAAATGTATGTATTTATAGGAAAATGTCGAAACTGATCTTAAAATTAAGACTATAAAAATTATTAAACAGAAAAATAATATAACAAAAGAAATAGATTACAAATATTTAGTTAGAAAATAAAAGTAGAAAAACTTTAAAAATATTTATTTTACTTTTTCTATATATTTTTTTAATTCTAAGGTCATTTTTGTTATTGTTTTAAAAATACATATATTTTACACGAAATACATAGTTATTATGGAAAATTGCAAAAAGTCTCCTTGCAATTATGTTCACTCTCTATTCACTGTATTTTTGCAAAAACTTTGCAAAACTCTATGTTACTCTTGTTTATTTTTGCAGCGTCTGTATAAATTCATGAAAAATTAATGAAAGTGTCTCTTAAGTGTTAACTCAAACATGCTTAAAGGTGAGTACTTTGGCAACTGAACCGGAGACCGAATCCAAACCGAACCGGAACCGAGACCAGGGAATTGGGAACCGTGGGTAATAATTTTGGTTCTGGTTCTTAAAATGAAGAACCGGAGAGTCCGGTTCGGTCCGGTTCCAGACTCATGCCCACCCCTAAACGTGCTAACTCAAACGTCAAACACTGAAGTGACAATTTCGTTCATTTTCACGGATTTGCACAGATAATGCAAATTTGAACATGAGTGAGGGAGAGTTTTGCAAAAATACAGTAAATTGAGAGTTTGTGCAAAAAAAAAAAAAAAAAATTATAAAAAGAATTAAATCTTTTTTTCC
>JAYMTP010007994.1:0-10472 GCA_036897365.1 Geranium brycei | reverse complement strand
AACTTTTATTGTTTAGTTGCACAGTTTATGTATACATATCAGAATTTAAGGGGGGTGCATCCAAATTTAGGAAAAAAAAATTTACGATTTTTTTTTTCTAAATTCCCGGGCCAAGGTGGGGCGGGTGCGCCCTCCCTGGATCCGCCATTGGCCATGATCATACTCGTATTAGAAGTCTGTGTCGGTGTGTTGCTCATCTATGAATTCGTTAATCACTATTTGAACATCCGAATTAGCGATGTAGAGCTTCATGTGACGTTGGCAATTGCGAAAGTCAGTCACAGTCGCACCAACATGCTCTGATCCACCAACTATGGAACTGCAAACATTGTAGGTTGTTGTCATTCATACGTTCACCTTGTGGCAATCCATTACAAATTGATCTTGGGTGTCATTGAGGCTACGATTGCCACATAACTCCTAAAAGTGTTTAGCAGTGTCAAACGGGTGATTGTGTATTTCGGTGAATTTCATAACAATGTACTAACCGTCGGGTCCCAGCTTAAGAGACATCATTGCCCTGCATCCCGTACATGTGGTTAGACAACATCGATTACTGTATTGCCTGAATTCCTCATCGTCGCCAGCAGCCTTGGTAATTCACTCTGCTTCTCTAGAGCATGTTATATATTTCAACGATATACCAAGCGTAGTGGTCTTCTGCGTATCTACATGCATCATGAAACAACAATACCTATCGTAGGTTTTGTATTAGGTCACACCAGCTAACAGATTACGAAATTTCATACCAACTATTGGTTTAATCCCTGCTAGGCAGTTTGGGATGTAATTTCTGTCCTCATCGTCGTCGAGCCGCTGAACTCAACTTAATAATATTGTCAAAGGAGTCAGTTTTACAACGAAGAAATGAAGATTAACAATGACAGTAATTACCATGTGACTCTTTTGACTGTCGATGTCGATGATCGTCGTCACCACGATCGATCCCTGACAAAACAAATATCCCAATCAAACGTATTACTCACCGTCAATCGTTGATTTGCCATTGTAGACAGAGCTGACAGTCATTTTCTTCTTTCAAAACTTCCATAATCGTGTATTGGAATACATGTGATACCTTGATTTTAGGAACCGATATAACCAATGAAACACGAAATTACCACATTATACCAATGTGAATAATCTGGTATTAAATAAAATCGATTTCATTGTTATATTTACAGTTTATAGATGTTCTTAGATATGTACATCAAGCATGGTTTGTATTAGAATCTTACTACGGATTTTAATGGTTATCCGGTTGGTTGGGTCGTTCGCAGGTGAATAAAATTCAGCCGTATGAGTCGGGTGGTGGGCGATGCGGGTCACCGGATGAGTCGGGTTTCCGGATCCTAACGTAAAGAGTACCGAGCTTGTCAACTACTTGCCAGTCTGGGTGATTTAAATAAAAGTTCTAGCCCATTAACAGTAAGAGGGTCTATTGGGCCAGGCCTAATGACGTCCCAAATGAGAAGTTGAATCGAAGAAAATTCCACAACGTGACGTGACTACTGAGCCGAATACCTTGCAATTCGGTGTGTGTTGCTTCACCAAAGACCACGGAAACTCCATGTCAACCACGCGCTCCCTGCAAATTGCATTACCACCCACCTCACCAACTATAAATCTCCGCCAAATCCCCAATACCGTACCTGTAAATTTAATTCCTTCTTTTTTTCCGATTCCCCCTGAAAACGGTGCCGTTTAGAAAAGGCCAAAATGTTGAGACAGCGCCACGCGCCCTCAACACATATATATACTCTATAATTCTTGTGCCAGTTCACACCACCTTGGCAATTGCGTTGGTGTCTCACAGTCTCACTCAAGCTAGATCTCATTCTCTCCTCCAAATCATGAACCTTCTCTTCTAGATTCTTCTTCTTCTTTGCTCGATTTGATGGACGGCGGAGACGGCACCGTCAGGGTGAGGCTGAGGCCGGATCGGGCCGCCCTCGACGACGTTGCGGCGGTGTCCTCGCCGGTCACGAGGCAGAAGGCTGCTGCCGCCAAGCAATTCATTGAGAATCACTACAAGAACTACTTGCAAGGACTGCAGGATCGAATGGAGAGGTACACATACACTCATTGATCCTTCATTTCCAATGTTCTTTTATTCAATTTGCCTCTGATCCCATGGATTTGTAATTGGAGGTAATGCATGTACATGACTCTTGTATTTATGTGGATCTGGTTACTTATTTTGGGCTTACTTCTTATATCCTAAGCATCATGTGCATAATTGAAGTACTGTGTTGAATTGTCAAGGGCATAAGTTTGGAGAAAATTGACTTCATGTTTGAAAAATTTCTGAATGTCTTAAGAGTTGAGACTTAATGTAGAGTTACTGTCTTATATTGTGACTGTTTCAGGCGCCGAACACTTCAGAGGAGAGCGCAGGAAGCTCAAATATCAGACGAGGAGCAACAGAAGATGATGAGGAACCTGGAACGCAAAGAGACCGAGTATATGAGGATGCAAAGACGTAAAGTTGGAATTGATGACTTTGAGCTCCTAACTGTTATTGGTAAAGGCGCATTTGGTGAGGTATGTGAGTGAGAACAATTTGATTAATAGATATTTATGAGGCACCATATCTTCACAGGATAAACAGAATTGATTTCTTATAGTTTTTTTCCTCTTAAGCTTCCATTCCATCCATTCTGTTAGATGAAATAACAAGGCATTTTATAAATATTAATATTATTATAATATAAAATTAATCAGTACAAGCAAGTACAAAGGCATGTTTTGGCACTTATCTATCTACCATGCACAAGTGCAGGTTCGGTTATGTCGTGCTAAAGATACAGGAGAAGTATTTGCTATGAAGAAATTGAAGAAATCTGAGATGCTTAGTCGTGGACAGGTAACAACCTCAACAGACAAGTGCTGTCAACTTATGAAATATTACTTTGTTTGCCATATAAGTCGCATACTAGTAGTGCAAGAGACTCTATCACTTAATGTTTAAGCAGTTGGCATGAATTACCCAACAAGTTTGAATCTCTTATAAATATTTCCGTTGCATATCAATCTTTTGGAATATATATTATTACAATGTTTAGTATATTTGGAATTGAAATTTTATATCGGATTTAGGTAGGCCACTTTATTTATTTCCATATTCCTTCAGTTCATTGAGTATATCCTCCGTGTGGCATGAATAGAAAACATTTTTTTCGCTTTTGTACTTCAATTTACATATGTAATCCTAATTTGAGATGGCTAATTCACAGTTTTCACCTTTCTTTTGAGGTATTGTCTTCATCCTCCCACTATAACATATCCTACTATGAGGTGTGTGTTTTGAAAGAATAGATATCACTTGACAAGCTGAAAAACTATTGTAATCTTTTTGATACAAATCCGGACCTCATTTACTAACTTACTGTCACATACAATAATTATATTGTGCAACATGATAATAATGTTTCTTCCAGAAATATTTTTCATTTTAAGAAGGTGATATAGCACAAAAATCAAATGATAAAAGGTAAGTAGAATGAATTAGGAGAGTATGATTCTATACTAACAATGCTTTAATGTTTATGTTGATGCATCTGTTGTATCTAGAAACAATATTTCTATAACTCAGTTTGAATTCTAAAGGTACAACACCTTATATATGATGATAATAGAAATGACTAATTGTCCTTGTTGGTTCTCTACATTTTAGGTTGAGCATGTTCGATCTGAGAGGAACTTGCTAGTGGAGGTTGATAGCCGATGCATCGTACAACTTTTCTATTCTTTTCAAGATTCTGATTTTTTATACCTTATCATGGAGTATTTACCTGGTGGTGACATTATGACATTACTGATGAGGGAAGATATTCTTTCTGAACATGTTGCACGGTTTTATATAGCAGAGAGTATTCTAGCTATTCATTCAATTCATCAACATAACTATGTTCACAGGTATAACAATCATGAATTGTACACTCTTGTATTATACAGATTATTATCTTGTCTGTTTGATATGTCTATAGGTGGAGGGATTGTTTCCCTTGTTAGTTTATATTTTGGAAATTACTCAAATTTTAAGACATCAATGATAGATTATAATCTTAATTTGGGTGTATTATTCTTTTAGGGACGTAAAGCCAGACAATCTAATTCTGGATAGAAACGGTCATTTGAAGCTTTCTGATTTTGGCTTGTGCAAGCCCTTGGACGACAAATATTCGTCAGTGTTATTGAAAGATGGCGATTTTGCATCGCAACAACCATCAAATGGTAATGGGGGAGATTCTAGCATTGACAGGCCTCCTTGGATGATGCCAAAGGAACAATTACAGCAATGGAAACGTAACCGTCGTGCATTGGTATAGTTATTTATCCTCTTTTCGTAACTCATTTCTAATTCTTAGTTCCATGACTTGATGCAGGTTCCATTGACAATCCAATATTTCCAGCTGCATGCCTTATTTTCTTGATTGGTTATTTCAATCTGTAGCAATTCACTGATCATGTGATCTTCTGTAGGCCTATTCAACTGTTGGTACTCTGGATTATATGGCTCCTGAGGTCTTGCTGAAAAAGGGTTATGGCATGGAATGTGATTGGTGGTCGCTGGGGGCAATCATGTATGAGATGCTTATAGGCTATCCTCCCTTCTGCTCTGAAGATCCAAGGATGACCTGCCGTAAGGTACCATAATTTTTCTTTTTAGTTATTTATAAATATTCTTATTACTTGATGAACATGTAATAATACTTCATGTAACCAGATAATCAACTGGAAAGCATGCCTGAAATTTCCTGATGAACCAAAAATATCATATGAGGCAAGGGATCTGATCTGTCACTTGCTTTGTGATGTTGACACAAGGTTAGGAACCAGGGGAGTTGAAGAAATAAAGGTAAATCACTCAAGAAGTAGAGAACTAGCATTTATTTTCACCTTTAGGTTTTGGTAGAAAAGTGTCAGCTTAAGCTTCAGTAATAACTATTATTACGTTTTTGTTCCTGTGGGTGAAAATATGGTTTAATGCTATACAATATTCTGAATGTGAATGGTTGATGTCTAATGATCCTCCTATAGTATAAAATATGTGCATCATATTCTTACACATACCCCACATATTTACTGTTCTGAACCTGTAATTCTAACTTGAGTTTGTAAAATTTCTCAGGCACATCCTTGGTTCAGATCAACACAGTGGGATATGTTATATGAGATGGAAGCTGCATACAAGCCTACTGTTACAGGAGAGTTGGACACTCAGAACTTTGAGAATTTTCCTGAAGTAAGTGCAGTTACTATACTCTATTCTTTTATGTGCTTTTGTTGGTAATGAATGCTAATATCAGAACTTTGTTCTCAGAAGTCCATATTTTTAATGCCTATCCTCTGTTTTTTGTATTTTCGTAGTCATGATCATTTCAAATATTTATATCATGTTGTACCTTTCTTCTTGTTTTGTGGAGTGACTTTTGGTCTTAGTGTATTCACTCTGGTGGCAAGTTTTTGACGTGGTTTGCATAATTGTCAAGGGACTAATTAATGGGCCGACCAACCCTGGTTGCTCCAGCATCGTGGCTTGCCAAATGGCTCTTTTCATTCAGCTGTATTTTGTTTCACCACATTGCTCATGCAATAACTTTTGATATGACACCTCAATTACAGGTAGAAGGTGCACCATCCACAAATCCAACAGTTGGACCTTGGCGCAAGGTATTGCCATAATTAAACACGAACAAATAAGTATTTGACCCTGTCGAGTAGTTGGTTGGATCTCTGACCAGTACAATTATTTTCATCAAACGCCAATGCACAACTTCGTTCCAGAAGTAAATAAGTTATATTTACAATCTGAAGTTCATGCCAATTACAGTATCCTTGTTTTGATGTTTTCGGAGTAATTAATCTATTAGAAGTGCCATCTAAGAATATAATGGAAGTGCTGCAAGTGTTCATTATATCTAAAATTTTGTTCTTTTATTATGATTGTGCATTGTTATTTATTGAGTTTCTTACTTTTTTGGGTTACTTTATATAATTTATTTTGATAAATTCCGTGTTCTTCGTGTTGCAGATGTTGACATCAAAAGACACCAATTTTATAGGTTATACTTTCAAGAAATCTGACATGCTAAAATCAATTGAAAGCTCAGGTTGGACACATTGCTTGCTCTTGAGCTCAAGAATTTCTTTTGTTCCCAATTTGTTTCTTTATCTCTCTCCTTTTCTGTATAATGTTCCACATTTGCTTCTGATTAAATACATTCCGGCCAACTGGCTTCTTCAATTGGGTCTTCCTTTAAGGATTGCTGTGTTTATCCTCTATGCAACTTGCTAAACTATGCCAACTTGACTGCTCCCTCCGTCCCAAATTGAGTGTCACACTTCCCCAATTCGGATGTCCCTAAACGAGTGTCCACTTTCTCTTAGGAAGCTAATTATGCATGAATAATCAAATTTTCCTATCAATCAGTTGTAACTCTTAGCGGGTTAGGTAGCATGGGAGGATATCTGGTGTATGTGGAGAAGTTGAGCCAAAACTCTACTAGTCCTCATTTCTTACAAAATAAGAAATCACTCATTTTGGGAGAGAGAGATTATGTGTTAATTTTATACTGGCATTGGCTTCACTATTTGACACTTCTCATTGATGGATCTATGCTCATAGCTTACATTTGGATTGCAGGTACATATATGGGATTCAATGGATCATCAAAGCCCCCATCACTAGTTTCCTTATTAGGTATGGGTGTTTTTAGTTTTAGTGTCTGATGATGGATCCTCTTAAATTGGTCGGAAAGAGTCTTACAACTCCTTATTTGTGGCACGATGTTTTGGCAGAAATGTGCATATAGTATTTTGTTAAAATATTTTTGTACTAGAGTGCCACTAGCATAGGTTTGGCATGTTCGAAGTGATTGTATATGCTTGGATCTCAACTCTGAACAAACAGCCTGCCATTTATTTGTAGAATAACAATTTTTTTTTTGCTTTTGGTTCTGATGTTGTGTAGACCAGATGGATCTAAAAGAAACTGTGATACCCGAGGGCGAGCAGAGGCAGGAGATGGAGATGGACTAGGTATTTCAATTCCATCATACAAGTAATCTGTATTCAAAGACTGGCTGCTTTGGAGTATTGTTGTGTGAAGATATGAACAAGGTTAGCCAGTAAAAGAGTGGAGCTGGATTTTCAATGTCAAGTTATTCTGTCTCTTGGCCCTCATAAATTTGATGTACAACTGCTAATGTACAGCCAAAGCCAAAAGCATGCCCAAATCAAATTCGGGAACCATTTGTTGATCTTTACTCGTGAGAATCATATCCAAATTAAAGAGTCATTTAGTACAAAACTCTCTTTGTATATCTTATGCCAGAGTCTGACTAGAATTTGAGCATACAGTTTGTTGATTTGGGGTTTGAGTTGGTCTTATTTGCTCTGCATGGTTCTCGTTTCCAAGAGATGGAATGCTAAATGTATTTGGTTACATTCTAGGGATATTAATTCAACATGTTGGGTACACTTCTCAGGGAAGATAGCTAAACAGACTGAGGGCGCCCTCCTCGGTCATGTCGGTGGGGCGACCTCTCAGCACTACAGTGCCCCACCCATTGCATCATTGACGACGTTAAGAAATCTCTCTTACTCACCTTCTATTTTTCGCATCAACTGCCTTATGAAGAGTGTCTTCACTACTATCTTCCCTACCGGCACATTTCATAAAATTTCATCATTTCTTGAGAATTCTATCACTTGACTCATTTTCTTCTTTTCCCTTATTGACAAACACGCTAACTAGTATCTCAACCTCTCTTCCATTGCCATCAACGAACATATTCTCTACTTCATTTGAAAGCATCTCGTTATTGTCTATATGTGTGAAGAAGATCGAACGTTGGCTAGTACTAGATTTCCCATTAACCAATTTGGTATCACGCTTCATAGTCTCGCTTGGATGAATTCTAAATTTATGTAAGGAAGATGATGTCAATCCATTAACTTTTAACCTTTTGTTTAATAATTAGGACTACTGACACTTGTGGTATTAAAGAAAACTAGAGCTTGACTTGCACATAAAGTAACCATCTTTTCACATACCATTCACTATAAATATTTTTCAATTGTCACATTGTTCCTGATTCTCATTCCCTTTTTGTTTCATCGTACCCCACGTTCTCGGTGTTGAACCTCAATTCTGGCTGGTCACAATATTGCATATGTAAGCTACTTAGATTGTTTATTCTTAGAATGTGAAACATTTCTTGGATTGATTTTAAGGTAGAATGATTTTTTTGTATGACCACTCCCAATTTTTTATGCTTATACGACCAAAAAAAAATGGCCAATGGAGTGTGGTGTTTTGTTTTTTCGTGTATATTGAGGAGCCCTAATTGAATTTTTGGAAAATTTGATTGATTTTCTCTTTTCCATCATAGTTTAATAACGGGAAATGATATATTGACACACTTAAAATTATAATTTTTTAATTTTGATACACTCAAATATTTAATTTTTCTCCGCACCTATTTTGTCAAAAAAAAAGTTTATCCACTGACAGAGTTAAAAAAGTTTATGACATTTAAAAATATACCCATTAGATTTACTGATGTATTACACTTTCTTGGGTTTATTTACCTTTTTCATGTGCACTTAATCATAATTTATACACAACAACTCTGAACTTGTCCAAGATTGACATGCTTGATGTGAAATGTTTATTATGTGTGATTATAACATGTTTTGTCCATTTAATAAATATCAACCATCTTGTAAACTTTGTAATAAAATTGAGTCCTTCAGAATCTTTTAGTCGTTTTGAGGTTTTGTGTAGTATGATAGAGTTAAGTTAGGTTAGGACATTTGCATTACATGTGCATTTCATATTGGTCGACATTCCTTTCTGATAAGCTGGTAGGAGGGTCCGAACTCATCCTACAAGTTTACCTCATGATTTAATTCGGGACTAACTGTATTTATTTTTGTAGTTTTGTCTTCTTTGTTTTTCTTTTTATTTTCTCAGAACAAGAAAATGTTAAGTATGAGTTGTTTATATGAAAGAATTCTTCGTACTCTTTCGAGGTGTTGCAATTCAACTTGATTTCGTCCCATTTTTAGCCCTATTTATACCATATATGCTTTACAGGTATGTTGAATGAATTTTTAGGCAAAACATGTCATGATTTACTTATTTGTCAAAGAAGGTGTTTTTCTCCTCTTATGGTCATGATTTACTTGTTTGTCCCTATGTATTAGTTGCTAATCGTCTTTCTAACTGAATTATAGATAGGGAGCGAGCAAGCACATAGTTCGTGATCGTGATGGTTTTGTGAACTATCATCGCTTTCTAGTTGGTTTGCAGACTGTCATATTTATGAATGGTTGTGAGGAAGATGTCCTTAGAACTGACACCTATCAAATAAAGTTTCATGAAGACAGCATGTTGCTTCTACATGATGCCCTCTATGCACCAGGGGTGTGGTGTTGCTTAGTTTCAGTGATTAGTTTATTGAAATTATGATTTATTTTTCAATTTTAAAGATATATTTTGGATATTCTGTATCATGGTGATATGTTTGGCCATAATATTTTGAAAAATGGTTTATGTGTACTTGACTTTGATGATATTTTTGTTAATTCATCTTGTGCTTTTGTTTCTCATTTTGATGTTGATTCTGAATCTGTTAAATGACGTGATAGACTCGGTCATGTAGGCCAAAAGTGTATGCATAAACTAGCTAAAGATGAGTTCTTAGTGTTAGATACAGTGTTAGTCCATAAACGCAAATCGAGCAATTAAATCATTCATTCATGCATGCAATAATTAAAGGAATTGAAGAAGACGAACAGAATGAATAATACTTTATTATTATTGAATATCACCGTCAAAATACAATAAGATTTACTTGACCTGATATTCGAGATTTGAAGGATGAACGCGATGGAAGAGGATTTCCGTCGAGGCACGATTAGACTGCTTTCCTTAAGACGATTATTGCCCCGTATGGACAACTCGCTCCCAGGATACATCGACGAAAGAGATCAAATTCTAACCGGGCTGTAGAGAGTCATTGAGGAGGAATGAACTAGAGAAAGAGAGAGACGGGGGCTAGGGTATTTCGATTTTTGTATATATTTCATCTCTAGCAAAGATATGTATTTATAGGCTCAAGGGAAGTGGAAACCTAAAAAGAATTGGAATAAAAAACTTACCAATTTCCGTATTCTTGGGGAACAAGTAGAATTCTTCTTGTCGTTCAAGTAAGAGAATTTACCTTAATGGCATAATTTGACCACAATTATTTACAAATAACAATTATTTTGGAAATATTTTACACTTAAATATCACGGAAATATTTTATTCTCGAATAAAAGTATTTTGAAAAATATATAATTCTTCAATACAAATATTCCAAAAATATTCCATTATTTCTACATGGGGAAATTCATGATCACTACCCTGTACTATGCAACTTTTGCATGTCACTACCCTCTACTTTTTTTTTGCACGT
>JAYMTP010007993.1:0-10473 GCA_036897365.1 Geranium brycei | reverse complement strand
TTAACAGAATTTTTAAAAAAGTTAACGGAAAAGGGTAAAGTAAAATCTTTACAAACTTAAGGGACATCACAAGTTGATTTTGATGTTAAGGGGGTTTAAGTGAAACTCATGTATAATTAAGAGGGGTCATGTGAAATTTTCCCTAGATAAAATTACAATAACAATAATAATAACAATTGCAACGGTTAGTAAACATATAACCATATTCACATTCACATATGTGGATTTTGTGGGCCGTCTCCTCCGCATTGAATGCGATAGGTACCACTAGAGTGAGAGACTCTCGGTTTTCATCAGTGGCGTGAGTGTTACAGAAAAAAAAAAGATACATCATACTTGAGTGTTGTTGTGCTATGTAGAGTGTGCAACACATTCCTCAAAGTGTGTGTCAACTTGGGCTAAAAGTGTAGGCTGGAGATTATTTATGTGAGTTGGGCTGTCTCAACTTGGACTGAGAAATATAGGTGGGTTGGAGATTATTTTAGTAGTTCAGGTTGGGCCGGGTTCGTCCGGACAGCCCACTTTATGTCCGTAATCTGGCCTGTAATATTAGTATGGTGCCCGTTCCTGACCCGGGTCACTCCGAATTGGAACTACAAACGGGTAGGTTGGGCCGGGTTCGCAAGATGAGCTGAATTGACTGGACATTTTTGCTCACACCTAGTTAGCTGTGATGGTTTGGGTGGTATTTATTTAGGAATATATGCGTGTCACTGTCACGAGTAGAATATATTCATGTGGCTCTCCCAACTCCCAAAAAGCAATCTGTTTTTGAGATGGCCTGGCCAATAAAAATCACCACACATAACAAAACGAGAGTCTTAAAGCAGCAATTATATTAATGAATTAATTACCTCAATAAGTATATATGTAGCTGTGGCACGCGAAGGAAGGAGCTAGTGGATCCATGGTCTACCTATATTCTATTCAGGATAAATGGTTGATATGGTTGAAGAGTTATGATTCTTTGTGTAATTATCTTATAAATTGTTTGACTAACAATTTTTGCAATTTTAATCTATTTGAATGAAAAATTACACAATGTTTATTTATGCGTGAACCCGTCATCATTTTTAAAATATCACAAATATCGTTGGTGCATCTCTCTGAACATTCAAATCCCTAATGTATGACATCGTGCTAAACTCGAGAGGCACCTCAAGAAAAAGGAAGAGAAGGATTGGCAGCCCGGAGTTGAAATGAAAGCGGGGATATAAGAGAAGATACTCGAGATGATTTAGTAGCTCTTTCCCGACAGTAGACCACCAGGAGTATGAACTAGTATTTTCTATTTCATTCTCTTTGTTTTATTTATTTGGATTGTGATAAATGATTGTGAATTGTTCTAATGCGGTTTTTTTTCCATTGAATTATGAGTTGAATTTCTTCATCTGATGTGGAATTGTGAATATTTGGGTATGGATTTCTTTTCTTGAATTGCGGATTGTTGATTATGGGCGTGGGAGCTCACAAACTCTTCAATCGTAGTCTTTCTTGAAGCTTCTTGGCTTCTTCCCATGGTGGTGGTGGACCTCTACATTTGAAGCACAAAAAAGACTTCAAAGGGAAAGGGGTGAGTGCTATGACCTTTAGAGAAAGAGGGGTTTCGAGCCTGGGAGGAGAGGACGAAAGATGGGTAGATTTTTTAGATCTCGGTCATTTTTGGTTAAAAACTGGAGCCTCTAGTTCGTTGTGACACTCGATGTGACGGGCATCACATTTTGTGAAGACGTCGCACCTTGAAATTTCTCCAGTGTGTAAATCAACAAAATTTGTCTTTATCAACATATTATGGGCCCAAATCAAAATTCGGACGAGAAATCTACGCCACCTACAAATTTCAGCTTTGCTGCAGAATTTTCTCAAGCGATTTCAACTCCAAATCTCAACCTTTTGCCCTCAACCCTACAAAATGGCCTTAAATACCAATGCAAAAAAGTGAACAAAACTGTCTCTAAATAACCTATATGAGAACAATTAGATGCTAAAAATGCGGGTCAAAAGTTTAAATGGAATGTCACTATAAGCCCGCATCAACAACCCCAAACACATTCAGACTCCACTCCCTTAAATCAATAGTGTACTTGAAATTAACCTCCAAAACACCTTTGGATTGATTTTTTTTAGATTATCTTAATCTATTTTAACAATTGTATTAGGTAGGAGACCGAAACCAACGCGACACACACTCTCTCTAGAAACCCTACACCGTTTCCCTCTTTCTCTCTTCTCTGTTTCTCAAAGGTCGCGGCGGCGCAGCCGGTCTCTGGCCTAGGCGCGCCGGCAGCTCGTGGTGGGTTGGAACTTCCCAGCAGCGGCAACGGCGGAGAGTTGCAGCGGCATTGGGTTTTGGCTCCAGCTCGACGCAGGCGGCACTTCTGAGCTTCTTCGGCTGGTTTTCTGCTCGCCGGCAAACAGGGCCTCTTCGGTGCGGTTTTCGGTTTGGGCCGGTTTGCCGATCCAAACCGGTTTGGCACAATCGTTTGCCCCTGAACCGGTTCTGCTAGCGGTTATTTACCGTTTCCCATAAATCATGCGCGACTGATACTTAGATTTTTGGGTGGGGGTTTGTCCCTCCTGTGTTTTATTTTCAATGAAGGGGTGTTCTTTCAAAAAGACCTCCAAAACACCCAATTGATCTAACGAACTCCAAATCGTTTATTCTTATTTCATGGTTGAAAAGTTTGCTAGTACTTCACGCTAGTGTCGCACCTCCCGACCAAAAGAAGACGATCTAGTCAAGCCGTGACAACATGGCACATAAACATTCTAGAATAACAAGTTGATTGAAATTATTAAAAAAGCATAACATTCATTTAATGAAGACAATACGGGAAATCACAAGGTGACAGAGTTACATTTCTGAGAGGGCTCGAAAACAATGTGGCACGGAGTTGAGAGCATCGATTTACAAACCAGACCTGATGAAATGAGAATCTTGAGCACCTACCGTTGTGTCATTTAACATGTTACGCAGTTCACTCTCAAATGTTTCCATACGGTGCGACATCGCCACAAGCAAGCCGTGAGCAGGTCGTCGTATGTGGAACAGCGACGCGGGTTGTTCGGAACTAACCTGCGAAGAGCTGAAACTTGGGATGGACCGAAAAAGAAGGATTTTTCAATCACGTCCTCATGATTAGAGGGTGTGAAGATCGTGTCTTCGTTAATTAATGAAGGTGCGTGTCACGCGCGATGGGTCTCTGGCACAAAAAAACTCTCTGTTCCACAAAGGCGGGGTTGATGGGGACAGAGCACCACGCGCCATCTCACCGATTGTGCTCATAAACTGTACTATACCAGCTGCATCGCTCATGACGTGGTTAAGGCGGACAGCCAAGATAAATCCACTACACTTGAGCCTTGTTACCTTCAAATTAAAATGAGTGATAATAATTAAGATTCATTTGACTTATCTTAAGGAATGAGAAAAAAAGAAAAAGTTTTCAATCACATTAATTTTAAGATTCTGAAAGATAATAAGAAAAATTACAAAATTGTCCCTTGTAATATGACAATTTTGCATAAAAGTGACGTGTTTTAATTTTTTTTGCAAAATGTGTAAGTTTTGTAAAAATGACGAAATTAGTCTTGAAAGTAAGAATGATTTTTTGGTAACATAATTTTTAACTTAAAAATAATTTAATAAAAAAATTAAAATTTTAAAGTTTTATTTAGTAGATAAAAATAAAAAAACTTTTTAAAATATTTAATTAAAAATAATAATTCTTAATTGTAGGGACAATTTTGCCATTTTATATAGAAAAAAAACACATTTTGCAAAAGTAATTGAAACAAGATGGCATGTTTTTTCCATGTCATATAAGATGGTACCTTTCTCCAATTTTCCGAAGATAATAAATAGGGAAATTTTTGTTTATTTTGTAACGGAAACTACCTATTATAAATTAAAATTAAGCAAAAGGTAGTAAATTAAGATAAAAATCCATCTGGCAACGAAGTGGGAGAGATCCAAGTCAAATTAACATAGTTATGTAAGAACAATGTGTAATCAACTGAAATAACATCCCGGCCTCCCTAATCACCTTCACCGGGTCCTTCCCTTTCACGGAGGGGTTGTTTCTATAAACCATCACCGTCCGAATGTGGCGCCGGAGGCCATCTTGACCGTCCAAGACCGAGAGCGGCTTCAGTTCGCGGGGCGTGGGCCTGGCCGGAGCCACCAGTTCCGGCTCCTGCCTCCGCACCCTGAACACTAGGGAAGGTTGTGGCTCGTATTGTGGTTCCATAATAGACCAAATATAATTGTGAGTGTTGGCTGTGATGGATTGAGTGGTATATATATTTTTTCATTTCATTACAATCACAATACTAAATTGAATTTAACAAATGATTAAACTTCAAACCACATTAGAACAACATGCAATAAAAAAATGTCATTATTGGGCTTTGGTTAAAAAAATGCAACAGCAACATTTTATTTAAGAGAGAATGTGTATCACGAGTGGAATATATTAATATGATTCTCTCCACTCCCAAGAACCAATCTGTGTATGAGATAGCCTGGCCAATAAAAATCACAACCGACAAAACAAAAGTCTTATAACAGAAATTACAATAATGAATTACTTATATGTATACATGCATACAATATACAAGAGAAATCAGGTGAGAACCAACCCCTTGTGAGAACATGAAAACTGACTTTGTCCATTGAAAATAAATGAATATGTATTGAAAATAAGTGAATGTCCAATGACAATGGTGATATCCAATGAAAGTAAATGTCCAACAGAGATAGGTGAATGTCCAACGGAAACATTTTGTCCGTTGAAAATAAATGAATGACCAACGAAAATAAGTGAATGTCCAATGGTTCTCATGTTCTCACGACACATGTAGTTCTCAGCCAAACCCTTTCCTATATATATAGGGCTAGAGGAACCACGGCCTACCTTATATTTTGTTCAGGATAATATTTGATACTTTCCATAATAGATTATTTATTGTTGAAGAGTCATACATTTTTTATAACATGTAATTATTTTATAGGGTTAATTACACTTTGCTCATACTCTATTGGCGTGTTTTACACTTTGTCCCAACTACAATAAAAAAGTTTATAATGAGTTCAGTTAATTGCGTTTTTTTACACTTTGCCCTAACATCGTTACAATTTGGATGGAAAACCTCATTTTTCAAGAAAAAGACAAAAGTACCCCTGAATTGATTTGAAATCAATTCAGCTGGTTTCACTTGGACGAGAAATAAACCAGAATTGATAATTAACTGACCTCAGAAGTTGTGTCGATGTATTAATGATAATTATTAACACTCAAAGTTGTTGATCTTTCGATTCTCTTCGATTTGATATACTATGAGCCTGAAACAGAACTCGTGTGAGAGAGTTATGTTATTAGAAAGTTTCAATATATTATTTTAATTAATCATTTATATTATATTATTTTTATTTCGTATGTATAATTATTAATGTTATCCGAATCTAATTATTAAAAAATGTATATAATTAATTATTTATAATATATAGACAAAAAATTATTTGTTTTGAAAGTTGTTGATCTTCTGATTCACTTCGATTTGATATACTATGAGCCCAAAACGGAGCTCGTATGAGAGTTATGACATTTGAAAGTTTCAATATATTATTAATTACTTCATTATTATTATATAATTTAATATAGAACCGGTCTAATTTCTCAGTTCATAAATTAATTCTGGTTTATTTCTCGTCCAAGTGAAATCAGCTGAATTGATTTCAAATGAATTCAGGGGTATTTTTGCCATTTTCTTACAAAATCAGGTTTCCATCCAAATTCTAACGGTGTTAGGAAAAAGTGTAAAAAAACACAATTAACTGACCTCATTTAAAACTTTTTGTTGTCATTCTTGGAATCACTCATTCCTAATTGCCAACAATCCCGCAGTTCTCATTACCAATATTTTAGGTCAACCAATTGGCATCATTCCATTACCAATATTTTTGGGTCAACCAATTGGCATCATTCCATTATACCCATTAGCAATATTAGCATTATTTTGTTTCTTGTTTTTCTTAGCCATCTCTTATACAAATAGGTTCATTCTTTTATCAATGAAATCAAGGCAGACACAAATACATTCTTTGGTTTTCTTCATGGTATCAGAGGACATCTGATCCTGGTTATGGGGAACGACGCAGGTGATAAATCCGATGGTTCGGAGGTGGCAAAATTCATCACACCTTCACCATCAATTTACAATCTGCACCCATCAGATCACCCGGGTTTATCACTCGGAGCTGAATCATTAACGCCAACCGGTGACAACTACTACACCTGGAAACACCAAGTATCTAATGCGCTGGAGTGCAAATTCAAAATAGTATTCGTAGATGGATCCTTACCGAGACCAAGAAAGGACGATCCAAACGAGCAACTCTGGGTCCAATGCAACGCGTTTGTCAAATCTTGGATCATCAACTCTCTAAGCAGAGAGTTACGAGATGCCGCTGTTCACGCCTCTTCAGCCCGAGAGATTTGGGAGAACTTAGAGCAACGATTTACCCAAGGCGTGACACCAAGCGTCTATATGCTCCGTCGACAAACTGTGATATTTACTACGGCAAGGCAGGAACGCCAAGCTGTCTCGGTTTACTACGGCAAGCTTAAGAGGGCGTGGTCCGAACTGCAAAGACTCCGACCGTTGCCGATGTGTTTTTGCGGAAAGTGTGAATGCAACATCAACGGTCGGAATCGAACCATGCGTGAAGAGGAGAGAGTTTGTGAATTCCTCATGGGGCTCGATGACGATTTCTCCACGGTGAGGTCACAAATCCTCGGGACCGATCCGATTCCAGGAATTGGGCGTGCGTACGCGGCCGCATCACAAGACGAAACTCAGAGAGGTGTCGCGGTAGTTCGGTCGCCGACGGTGGAGTCCTCGGCGCTGGTCGCTCACCAGTCACACACCACCATTGACGGGACTCACGAGACGTGCCGTTGCAGCCACTGTGGCAGAACCGGTCACAACATTGAGACATGCTACGTCATCGTAGGTTACCCGGCTCACTGGAGTAAAGCCGGCGGCGGACGATGCGGAGGATCCGGGCGAGGTCGCGGCGGCAGATCGGGCGGACGAGGTGGACGGACCAGGGGATCAATGCATGGTCCCAGGAGATGAGGGACATATAATGTCTAGCCATTCATTTAATCTGCTGGACTTTCCATTTGTGACTGATACGCCCTCAACTCCTACCTCAACTCCAATAGAAGACAATACTGAGGATCATGAAAATGCTGAGGGTCATGATGATGAGGAGGAGGCTACAGCTCCAACACCTCCGCGTGAGAGACGTACTTGCACGATATCTAAGCGACTCAGTGGATATGATTATACTTTGCCACCCTCGGTTGTACTACCTGATACCATTTCGCATTCTTCTACGCCTTCGGGTAAACTCGACGGTACACCCTCTCACTCAATCTATTTCTTATAAAAGATTTTCTCGTGCTCACACTGCCTTTTTAGCGGCCATCTCTTCCATAGATGAGCCACGCACCTTCCGGCAGGCTGTTAAACATGAACACTGGCGAGATGCAATGGACCAGGAGATTGAGGCTCTTGAAGCAAATAAGACTTGGAGTCTTACTAATCTTCCATCTGAAGAAAGTTGTTGACTCAAAGTGGGTGTACAAGGTGAAGTATCGTCCAGATGGATCCGTTGAGAGATTCAAGGCACGCTTAGTCGCAAAAGGGTACACACAAATAGAAGGAGTTGACTTCACGAACACGTCTACCCCAGTAGCCAAAATGGTCACTGTTCGTTGTTTGCTAGCCGTCGCGGCCGTCCGAGAGTGGCCCCTGCACCAACTAGATGTAAACAATGCGTTTTTGCATGGCGATTTACGTGAGGAAGTCTATATGAAGATTCCACAAGGGTTCTCCAAACAGGGGGAGACACGTGTCTGTCGCCTGCACAAATCCCTCTATGGGTTACGACAAGCTTCTCGGAATTGGTATCACAAATTCACCGAGTCGATTATGAGCCTTGGATACAGACCTTCCGCTGCAGATCATTCTCTTTTTACTCTCGTCAACAAAGACTCTTTCGTCGTTGTTCTCATCTACGTTGATGATGTCATTGTCACTGGGTCGAATCCACTTCAGATACAACAACTCAAGGCTCACCTGGATGCACAGTTTAAAATCAAAGACCTAGGCCCGCTAAAATACTTCATTGGTCTAGAAGTTGCACGTTCACCCACCGGCATTATCCTTACTCAGAGGAAATATACTTTAGACATCTTGGCTGGCAGCGGATTCACTGGTTGCAAACCAGCACCCTTTCCCCTTCTTCAGTAGCATAGGCTCTCTACCAACGAAGGGTCACCCTGCACTGACGCCAGACAGTACCGCAGACTCATCGGGCAACTGCTGTATCTCGCTATTACACGTCCCGACATCAGTTATGCAGTTCATATCCTCAGCCAGTGTATGCACACCCCACGCATACCTCACTTAGATGCAGCACATCATGTACTACGCTACCTCAAGAGCTGCCCAGGACAAGGGATTTTTCTCTCAGCATCGAGCTCGCTTACACTCCAGGCGTTTTGTGATGCAGATTGGGCTGAATGCCCTAATACGCGACGATCAACCACTGGTTTCATCATGTTCCTTGGAACTTCACCCATCTTATGGCGCTCCAAGAAACAGAGTGTAGTCTCGTGTTCTTCTGCTGAGGCCGAATACAGAGCTATGGCCGCCTCTAGCCGAGAAATCGTTTGGCTCCGCAACCTCCTGCAGGATCTCCAAGCACCATAGAGTGAGGCGGTTCCGCTTTTCTGCGACAATCATGCAGCAATACACATTGCCTCGAATCCAGTATTTCACGAGCGCACCAAGCATATCAAACTTGACTATCACTTCGTACGACAGCAACTCCAAGCCGCCGTGTTGCAACCTCGACCAGTCTCCAGCAAACACCAGCTCGCATATATCTTCACAAAAGGACTCGGGAGAGATCGATTCCATGAACTACTTCGCAAGTTGGGCATTTCCAACATTCATGATCCAACTTGAGGGGGAGTGTTGTGATTCTTGGAATCACATAATGAAATCATTCCTTGATTTCATTCCTAATTGCCAACAATCCCGCAGATCTCATTACCAATATTTTTGGGTCAACCAATTGGCATCATTCCATGTATACACATTAGCAATATTAGCATTATTTTGTTTCCTGTTTTTCTTAGCCATCTCTCGTACAAATAGGTTCATTCTTTTATCAATAAAATCAACGCAGCGACAAATACATTCTCTGGTTTTCTTCACTTTTTAATATAGCTAGGGCAAAGTGTAAAATGCACTACCACACTATGAGTAAAGTGTAATTAACTATATCTCATAAATTGTTTGACTAATTTTTTGCAATTTTAATCGATTTGAATGAAAAATACACGCCATTATGCGTGAACATATATGTGATCGATTTTACAATATCACAAATATCATTGATGTATCTCTCTGAACGCTAAGGCTAACAGTGTATAAAATCGTATATATTACAGCACACATCGTTTTCATCTAATCTACATCACTTTAAATTATGTTATTCAATATGTTCTTGTTAATGAAGGATTGCAATGCATGTGGAAGAAACAGAATATAAAAGGCATGCAATACTAGTTCAATCTACTGAATCTGATGTATGGAAAATTTATAAAATAATATATCTTACGTGTTGATCCACAAAATAATAGTGTATCCCCACCGCGTTTGGAATTGACCTCTCAAATCTTTTGAAATAAATAACTATAGAGATGAAAAACATTTTTTCACTAAGATTTAGAAATATGAGAAAAACATTTACTTTTTTCCTCTCATGTACGTTAAGTATGGAGTTCAATAATGATTTTGGGTTTCAGGGTCTCGCTCGATTGACGAGGTACGCGATTGAGATTCTGCCTGTGCGCGACCCACGAGAGCTTGGCGACAACGATGAAACTCGCGGTGATATGCAGTTTTGTGGTGGTGTTCAGTCGGGAGAGAGGCTGGTTTCGGAGAGTGTGTTCTGGGTTTTTTTGGGGGTGCTAGTGCCGGTGCTCGGAGGGCGAGATTCGGTTGGGAGGGTTGGGCCGGATGAGGTAGGTCAGGGTAGGGCCGAAGAAGGAGGGTGGCTGGGATCAACGACGAACGTTTGCGATGGTACAGGTGGGTGGGTATTACTTCGATATCCTCTGCGATGGGAGACGGGTTTGGGAGGGGGATAGTGGTGGTCGGGCAGAGAAAATCTGGAAATTAACTTGTTGCGGAATCGAGAGCAGACGGATCCCGGAAGGGCTCATCGGGGGTAGGGTAGGAAAATTCTGGCGACTTGATTGTTGTGGCTTTGGTGGGTTGATGGCTCGGTAGTGGGAGGAATCAGGAGTCCTCTAGCGTCGATGGGCAGATCTATGTAAACATATCGAACTAGGGGGTCTTGGTTTTCTTAAGCTTCAATACGTTCTCGTG
>JAYMTP010007992.1:0-10473 GCA_036897365.1 Geranium brycei | reverse complement strand
ATTTTACAATTGAACCAGTTCAATTTGGTTTATCTCTTGTTTATATTTAATACACAATTCAAATGTTTTTGGCCAGACCAGATTGAATCAGGTGGAGCTCAATTGAGTTGGCTCAATTCAATTTGACCGATTTAATTACGGTTCAAACATGGGTAGTTTAAGTATGTTATGCACTAGTGATATGTTGTCCCAAATAAATAGTTAGTGTACTAAAAAAGAGACAATATTAGTTAGGGTATAATGTCATTTTCAAATAGTTCGGTGTAATAAACTATCATTATCTCTATAAATGATGTAGCATTAAACATTAACGATCAAATAACGTATTTAACTATTTTAAAAATTCTCATTTTGTTTATTAGTTTATGAAATTACTCACACTCACCCCTTTTGATACGGCTTCCTTTCGATTTCTCCCTTGTAGCCGTTACCCGAATTTGCGTAAGTGTGTCCATACTCCCAAACTTGACGAGAAATCCATCCTCGCGAACAAACAAAAGCCCTACACACACCTAGGAGCACCCCTTCCTGCATATCCATACAAGACCCAAGTAGGCGGGCCGAGGTCCTCCCGTAATATGAGTTACTATCTCTTGCTCACTTAGACTACACAAGACATTTGACTGCATTTTTCAACTGAAATGGAATATCACTACCGAAAATGTATAAAAAAATCAATCTCAACACAATATGTGTGTGTTGTATTTCAAAATTTGGCACATGATTTTTTTGCTAATAAGTAGTAGGAACATATAGAAAATAAATTCCCTCTTTTTTATTTCAATTTGATGAATAAAGATGAATGATATCATATGTAAAGAGAAAAAGAAGGACAAGAGACTCAAATAACAAGTAAAGATGAAAATGTGTAAGTATGCATGTACTATTTGTCTCCATAGCTTCCTTCTACCCCTACTTTTACTCCTTTTCTTCTAAAAGTATACATAATGAAGAAGAAGTTGGTACATTTGAATAAGGATGACACCACAATTGGTACAAAAGATGGATTTTGTGATTTTAGTTTTCAATTCAATCAAAAGTTAGATTGTATTGAATATATCAAATATAAATCAAATTATAAATATCCACAACAAATATGCTAACAAGACTTATACCATATGAGTTTTGTGATCACTAATTTGAAATCAAATTCGAATTAATATTACAAATGAATACATAAAAACATGGTGAAAAAGGGTGTTGTACGCTTGACTAGTAACAAAAAATGCTCTGAATTTTAAATTTTGTTAATGCAAAATGTGTCTATGTACAAAAATTATGAAATTACATTGAAAATTAATAATGATTTCTTTATAATAAAAGTAAGAATTTTTAAAACAATTTTTAAAATTATTTTAGCGTGCATAATCAAATTTTGTAAATTTAAAAAAATATTTTGTATTATATATATATATATTTAATTCCATATTTTAAAGAAAGTTTTATTATTTTATACAAGTACAAGCATTTTGTACACAATAATCAAAATGAATGGCCATCGACAAAAGTATACAAATTTTACCATTTCTCACGAATATGTTCAAAACATTTATGCATATGATAAAGTTTAAAAATTATCCTCTAGCTGGATCTCCACCGTACACGTGGCCTGTACGGTTAAAATTATTGGGAACAACATCCCAATGGGTCCCACCTCTGAGCCCTTCCACCATTATTTTTGACCATCACAACTCACTCACACGCATATCCATCGCTACACACAAGGCTCGGCTTGATCCAACGGCTGAGACTCCATAATCATACTTGACTACACGTGTCTTGATCTTGCAGTGTGCTGTTTTTGGGATGGGGTGTGAGTGTGTTGGATGGTAGCATTACCAAATGTTAAAAGAAATGGAAAGATGTGTCAGTGTGAACTCTGGAGTGAACTGTAGGAGAAGGCTGTGGAATCAAAGAATCTTTTTGAAGAAGAAGAGAGGAGGAAGAAGAGAGGAGCTTGGAGAAGGAGCTCTTGTAGGTGGGTTTGGGTCAGATTTGAGCCTCCTCTTGCATGAGGTATGATTGGGAAGAAGAAAAAAACCCAACTTTTGGTTTATGGTTCTAGTGATGATTTGAACATTTTAATTTTTGGGTTTTGCATTTGAATCTCAGATTGGAACTGCTTTTTTTCATGTGGGCTTTATGTATTTGTTCTTATTTTCCCCAAACATTTGACTATAGTTTTTTTGCTGAGTTGCATTTTGTGGGGAAGGGGTTGGATTTTATGAGTTAAGTCATTGAGCCTGTTGTTGTGACAGTATTTATGGGATAATGCAATGGACCCTAAAAAATTGGTGGTTGTGCTGTGCAGTGTAGCAATTGTTGTACTACTGTGACTTTATGTGTGAAGTTTGAGATAAAGAAGAGGGTCAGCTAGGAGCTAGGTTGCTATGGTGCTGTGTGTAGCTTAAATCTTGTATTTACTTGAAGAAAGATGTGTTTGTGATGCGAAAAAACCTATATTTTAGACTATAGGGGAAGGTTCTTATGCCTTTTGTGTACTATGCTATGTGAGAATGGTACTAAAAGCACTGGTTCAAGCACAGTTGTGCGGAATTTATGAGATGGGTTTTGATTAGTTTCTCTTTTTGGCAAATGAAGTGGGTGTTGCATATTTGATCTTTGATTAATGCTTCAGTAGGTTGGTTGATTTCTGTATGCTGCATTGAAATTTCAGCATTTGAGAAGGTTGGTTTGTAAGGGTAGATGTGTTATTGGGGATGGTTTGGTGAGATAAGACGAGGATGAAACTAGTTAAATTGATTTTCATGTACTGCTCTGTGGTAGGTTTCTGAGAGGAAAAAGATGGTCAAAGTAGCATGCTTTGTTTATCTTGTTAGTACAGTCACTTTTCTAGCTCCAGCTTTTGTTATTTCTTATGGAAGGGCTTAATGATTTAAACCAACTTGTGTATCTTTATTATATACTTCTCTGTGCATGGTACAATCTATGTCATTATTTTTTCCACTGTGTTCTATTCTTGATGGAAATTTACAGTTTTGAAAACATCACAGATTCGAAAGGTGGAGCATGAGTTGTGCAGCTGACGCTTTATGTGTAGTTGAATAGAATTGAAACTTTAGGATATCAGCTTCTGGGTATTTATTCTGAGAGGAAACTGGACATGAGTATGTTGGTGGGGACATGCTCGAGCCAAGGGAAGCTGACATACCTGCCCTGTTTCTGGTCCTGGTTGTGCTTCCTTTGGTTGCTTATATCTTGCTTGGAAAATGGAGTGACGGTGCAAAGAAGAGAGAGAGGGTAAGTTTGCTTGCCCATCTGGCTGCTGAGGAAGCTTTTAGGGTGGAACCAATGGCTGCTGCCACTGTTCTCCCTCCAATGTTTTCTGCCACTGTTATCCCTCCAATGTCTTCTTCAAATAATGGACATCGTGAGTGTGCCAGATGCTTTAGTCCAGCTACAACTAGGTGTTCCAGGTGCAAGTCTGTTAGATACTGGTATGTTTTATCCCTCAATTTTCAGCTTAAGTGTATGATTCCAATTCCATCATATACAGACCCCTGTTTAGCTGCAGTTGTTGTTGTGTGGGTGCACATATTTCAAACAGAAGTACTTTGATCGGCAATATAGAAATTAGATTGAAGAAGACGGTGGGATCCCCATACTCATCTACTAAAGTGTCAATTACAGCTGAAAGTAAATGGAAAATTACACATGAATGATGAAATAAAAATCTAAAGGAGTGATGTCGGAGCCATAAGGCTAAGGTTCTGGATCCTCCGTGGGAGGCTGATGCCCTTGTTAATTCTGGAGGCCTGCCTTTATCACCGAATTTATTGTCACGTACCAGTATCCATGTCAAAGACTTGGTATAATTGTATGATGGATTAATTAGTATACGTTACATGCTCATCATGATTTTAGAGCCTACTTTATGTATATGGCAGCATTTTGACTTGGCCAGAGGAAGTTAGTGTAGCAGAAGCAAATGTTTCAGGAGATATAGAATAAATAATAGTCGATAGTGTTAAACTCAACTGCCACGGATGTAGACTTACATTAGTGACTAAAACTGGAATGAGAACAACTATCCAAAAGTGAGGTCATTGAGGACTACTAGTACCAGTAAGAGGTAGATAATCAATACTTATCATGCTTGATCATCACATGTCAGATGTGGAGATTTGTGTAGTACATATGTTGATTTAGGTATGCAGTAGAGTTCTTTCTCTGTGAGCTTGTAGGTATTTCTGTGAAATGGAGAAATTCTAATGTGCTTGTACTACACAGCCTTGACGTTTTGAGACTAATATTTGTATGCAGTTCCGGTAAGTGTCAAATAACACACTGGAGACAAGTTCACAAGAAAGAGTGCCTGCAGTTGGACTACTCCAGCTCCACCTCATCTCCTAGGTCCGTCTTAGTAGAAGAATCATTTCGTGATGGTGCATTACTTGATGTCAATGCAAGCCCACTATTCTCGGGGTACAACAGAACGCCAATTGTGATGGAAAAGCCGCCTTTGGATAATTTAACTTATCCTTTCACGAGTGGTGGTACTGCTGCTTGCTCAGAAATTGATACCCCTAAATTCTCCACGCCGGACAGAAGAACTAAAGAAAAGCGGCTTGCACGGAAATCCAATAGAGAAATGTCAAGAAGAGAGGATGGAACTGTGCTTGATTCTTCAGAAGATATTTCTGGGACTGGGATTAATGGTTCTGTTCCGTCAAATGTCATCCCAACTAAGGAAGCTTATACGACGCATAAGGTGCATATTAATAATTTTCTGTAGTATCTAGAAGCTCATCTCTAATTTTTGTCATGGTTTCCTTTATTCATGATTGGCTTTTGGCTGCAGCTAAGAAACGATAGCTCTCATGTATCAGAAGAGGAAACATCTAGGAGACACAACATCAGTAACTATGGTGAACATGGTAATGGCTATGCTACTTCAAGGAGTACAATGAATGAGAGTTACAAGTATCAAATTTCACATGGGAACTCAATTGAACCAAATGGCAACTGTGAGAGCTTGTCAAATGAGAAAGATGCAAATGAGGCGGGCATGAAATTTATAACTGATAAAGGAAATTTACTGAAAGTGCCAATTATTTTAAATGATGAAGCTGTGGAGTTGAGCCGCTCTTCCGAAGCAACAGCTATGAAAGGAAATGTGAATGGTAAAAGTTCTATGCATTTACCTGGGAACAAAATTTCCAGACCCCCTACGTCATCAACCACAGGATCAGGAGAATATGTATGCACAGAAGCAGAGGGCAGAGGACATATTGTTGACGAAACAAGTAGGTGTTATTTATCTTTGATCACAATGTTTGATGTGTATCTGCCATATTCTACAAATTTATATTTGTACTTGTAACACAGAAATAGCTAAAGCAAGACAGACTGCTCATGCAGAGGGAAGCAACGGGGCTGCAAACACGGGAATTATGAAGATAGCAAGCCTGAGGAAGCCAGCAAAACCTTCGAGGCATGATGCACCTGAAGTTCACGGTGATAGACATAAGAAAATGAAGGTTGGTTTCCATCATCTGCACATATTAGAATTCCTAATGCACATTTGCTCATCCCGATCATGCAATTCTATTGGACTTTTTAGTTTTAAACAGAGTTTTAACTCTTGATCTATTGGTCTGCTGTATCAGATGCTATACCCTTATGAAGAGTTTCTGAAGATGTTTCAGTTTGCAATCGTCAACTTAATGCCTAGGGGATTGATGAATATTGGGAACAGGTAATTTGTTTGTACAACTCACTCTGCAATTTGTATCTTATATTCAAGAACACCAAACAAGTTTGAAAAGATCAACGACTTTTGATTAGGGATATGGCTGATGCTTTATACAAATAAAGATTGATCTCAAGATTGAATGTTCAATATTGTCGATAATTTTTAATTATTTGTAATTGTAGCCAATAGGCCAATAATTGAAAGTAGCTAGTTTTAGCTATGCTTGGACTTGTCTTTTAAAACTAATTTCTTTCCCTTATCCGCATGAAAAGTTTGAGGAATCACTCTTTCCACCCCATATCTTGGTACATTTTACTGAAATTGTAATGTTTTGCAGTTGCTATGCCAATGCTGTGATGCAGTGCTTAACTTGCACGAAGCCTCTCATCAACTACTTGCTTCATAGATCACATTCAAGATCATGTACTAGCCATTTTCTCACATCTGTTTAGTACTTATTTGATCTAAAGAATACATGGATGACAACAATGAAAGTGATGTCTTTTAATCTCTATTATTTCTTTGGCAGGTTGTGCACGTGGTTGGTGTCTCATGTGTGAACTTGAGCAACATGTTATGATGTTAAGAGAGGGCGGTGGTCCTCTCTCTCTTAGCAGAATCCTTTCACGTATGAGG
Source organism: Geranium brycei (assembly GCA_036897365.1). Taxonomy (NCBI): domain Eukaryota; kingdom Viridiplantae; phylum Streptophyta; class Magnoliopsida; order Geraniales; family Geraniaceae; genus Geranium; species Geranium brycei. The sequence goes on along the minus strand of JAYMTP010007992.1, from coordinate 4,121 downwards.
AGTGCAAATTGCCAGATTGGTAACGGAAGCCAGGAAGATGCACACGAGTTTCTAAGGTTTTTAACGATTTGCTTGTCACTCCTTTGTTCGTGTTAATTTAATTTCTTATTCTCCTTGGATTGACAAGTAATGTTTCAGCAAAATTATGTTGGATTACTTATATATGATAATGCTGTTTTTTTCAGGCTTCTCGTTTCTTCCATGCAGTCTATATGCTTGGACGGACTGGGTGGGGAGAGTAAGGTTGACCCCAGATTGCAGGAAACAACTTTCATACAACACACTTTTGGTGGGCGCCTTAGATCAAAGGTGTTTATATCTTGTCTCATGTCTCTTATATTATCCAATTGTGAGATATCTTCATTACTGTCAATGTCGTTTTGTGTACTCTTAGCGACGCTGACTTAAATATATACCAACACAACAGGTTAAGTGTCTTGGATGTCATCATGAGTCTGAACGATATGAAAACATCATGGATCTTACATTGGAGATATATGGCTGGGTTGAGTCACTAGAAGATGCATTAACTCAATTTACAACCCCTGAAGATTTGGACGGTGAAAACATGTACAGATGTGGAAGGTTTGATAAACTATTCCAAGTGTCTGGTGCTATTTATTATGGTTCTTCAAGGTGTTACAGTTTCGTCTCAAATATCTTCTTTGATATATTTTGATGCAAGGTGTGCTGCATATGTTCGAGCAAGAAAGCAACTGAGCATACATGAGGCACCAAATGTTTTGACGATTGTCTTAAAGAGATTTCAGGTACCGCTTCGATTTAGTTATTAACTGTATGCTTTTTATCGTGAGATAATGAATATGTTGCATCTTTACGAAGTTTGTTGAGACCAAATGTTTTTATGTTTGTTAATAGTTGATTTTTATATCATAGCACCTTCTAACTTGATCCGTGTATGCTACGCCAGGAGGGAAGATATGGAAAGATAAATAAGTGGATCACTTTTCCTGACTTGCTGGATATGATCCCGTTTATGACTGGAACGAATGACATGCCTCCGCTTTACTTGCTTTATGCTGTTGTCGTACATTTAGATACGCTAAATGCATCATTTTCTGGACATTATGTCTCGTATGTGAAAAATTTGCAAGGCAATTGGTTCAGAATAGATGATACCGAGGTAAATATACCTCCCCACATATGCTTTACGTATTGCTTCAAAGCTTATATGAAACTGCTGATCAACAAATGCTGTTTTCTGTTTTCATGAGTTCCTACTTTTTATTTGAGCTTCTGCTTCGAAGAACCAGGTTCCTGAAATTCTGGGTTTTGCTTTGTTAACAGGTCCAGCAGGTGCCTATGAGCCAAGTGATGTCAGAAGGAGCCTATATCTTATTTTACATGAGGTATGCATCTTGTTAATTTTTTTTTTGTTCAAGAAACAAAAATGATGCAATTGTTTGATATTGGTTTCTCCAATTCCCGTAACATTTGTGGATCAGGTCTTGTCCTCGTCCTCAAAGAGCTTCTGCAAGTAAAGCTAATAGAGAACAAGCCCCTGCCTCAGCAAGGCACTGCACGTTCAAGGTTTCAAGAACGGGACAGGTCAAACGCGGTAGTGACCACGTTGGTCCAGAGCCCTTACGAGACAAAAGACCTGAACTCACTATGGGTTTGGCCAACCATCTATCGAATGACATTCTAAGGAGCACGAACAGATCAAACCCAGTCAGTATGGAGTTCTCTGACGCCACATCAAGTGACTGGTCTCTCTTCACCAGTTCAGACGAGGCTTCTTTCACAACTGAAAGCACCCGAGATTCTTTCAGCACTGTGGACTATGCTGATGCGTGCAACGATCCAATCTCTTCAATCTTCAACACCATGTATGCCGCTCCCAACGGTGTCTCGTGTAGAATGTCTTCAAAAAGCAGGCCACAAACCCGGTTTGTTACAGAAGAGAAGGGCTATGTTTCAAGCTCATACGCGGCAAACCAACCTCTTGACGACAGAGTACATAAAGGAGATAGATCGAAACAGGTCAGCGATTTTTCAACTGAGCTTCATTCTAACGCAAGTAACTGCGACTCGTTTGTTAGATATGGGGGTAACCCGAAAAACTGTAGTGTTGACAGAACTTCTAGTCATTGTAAACTCTAGGTCGTCAAATTTCTGACTGATTAGAATAGATCAAAGGCAGTAGGAGTTGTGAGACTTTGTATTTTCAGTTTTTCAGTACTTGAGCTAGTTGGGGCAGGTTGAAACATCCTGGGAAAGGAACATTGTTATTATTTTTGAAGATTAATGTTGAAAATTGTAAAGTTTCTTCAAGAGCTATCTTGATTGTGCTCTATATCTTTGCTATGCTTATAATCATATGCTGAACTGAAAGTTGAGACTGCATGTGGAAATGATCTTTTTGAAAGTTGAGACTCAGGATTGATATGTCTTCTTGATAGCTAAGGAGAATCGGGTCTTACAAGCAAGAATATACAAGGATTACAAACAGAGACACAATGAATACAACAACAAAAGGGGATTAAGAATCAAGCTAGGGAAGCGGATAGATAGAGTATGGTGATACACAAGATATACACGCACTAGGGGGAATGGGGAATCTTTATTGATGAACACACTAAAGATTACAACAACACTCTCGAGGGGACTTCTTTCTTACATACTCAGTAGAAAACTTTACTCAAGATGATGCGAGAGTGGCGAGTGTCAAACCCTCTTATTTATACACATTATGACATTTACCATTATAAGCCTCACACATAATTATTATTATAGCCCAACGGGTTCACGACTATGGCACATTATTCCTTGAACACGACCATTACATTTTTATGACACATTATCACATGTGTGAGAATGTACTTTATTTATCATATTTATTTGACACATGATTATCGATGTAAATCCTGTAAGAAATCATTTTATCTTATGTAGGTCCATCATGGTGACAGCATCGATCATGGTTTCATATGATTATCGGACTTGTTTATCAGAGAGTCCACATTAGTCTAGTTTTGGAATCATTTTTATGCTATCTAGGATTATCACAATTAGGGCTGTCCATTTTAATGGATTACCCGGTAACCCGACTCACCCGCCACCCGACCCGACTAACCCGAGACCCGACAAGCCAACCGAGTCGAGTATTAGGTCCAAAGTCGAAACCGCCGAGTAACCTGACAACCCGACACTATATATAAAAACTTAACTTATATATAAAATATAGCGAAGCCCAACCCATGAACAAGCCCGCCCAGCACAGCTCGAAGCCCAGCCCACATCATATTTTGTCTCTTTAACCGCACAAGAATGCTTATAAACGTTAGAAAGTTTTCGTGCGCTTCCGATGTGGGATGTTTAAGGGAAAAACCAGCTTCATGAATGGCTTCATCGACGTGGCGCGTGCATCACCGTCGATCGTTGCCTTCGGTTTCATCTCAGCCGTCCATAATGAATAACGTGGCCAGCTCTGGACCACCCACGAAGTCACCGAGTTGGTGAGATGTTATTATCTGAAATGCTTTGTTCTCTCTCCTCTCATTTATTTTTGTCTTCTCTTTTGAGAAGAAACCCTAGCAGAGCTCTGCTCCTGTCCTCTCCTCTCCTCGCCGTCTCTAGTCTCAGTCTTGTCTTTGTCCTCCCTCCATCTATCAGTCACACAACGGCCGGAAGAGGTGGACGCAGACGACATGTCTTCAAATCCGGTAAGTTTGGTTTTAGGTTTAGGATTTGTTCTTCGGATTTTAGGGTTTCAGCATGGGTTTAGGACCTTGGGTTTTCTAAATTTCAATTTCAGTATCGAATTGTTTTTTAATTCGAGGGTTAGGGTTCGGGGGTTCAATATTTGAGGATTTTTAAATTGATTTAAATTTGGTAGTTAGGGCTCGGGTTCAATTTGGGGTTTAGGGTTCGGGGTTTCACATTTTGGGGTTTCGAATTGTTTTTTAATTTGGGGGTTAGGGTTCAGGTTCAATTTTGGGGGTTTCAAATTGATTTTTAATTTGGGGGTTAGGGTTTGGGATTTCAATTGTGAAAGAGTTTCAAATTGTTTTGAATTTGGGGGTTATGGTTCGGGTTCAATTTAGGATTTTTGAATTCGAATTGGGGTTTGGGAATTTGGGGGTTTTCTGTTTTAAGAT
>JAYMTP010007991.1:0-10474 GCA_036897365.1 Geranium brycei | reverse complement strand
CGGGGGGAAGAGGGCGAAGGCGCCTTCCCCGAGGAGTTCCGGTGGCGTCGCGGTGGCGGGGTTGGGCGCCGCCGCCGCGGTGATGGTGGGGTTGGTGTGGTTGTTGGCGGTGGTATGAGGAATGGAGGTGAGGGAGTTTGGTTTTTTTTATTTATTCAAATCTGTTTATTTTTTTGTTGGAGCTGAATGATGATTAATAAAAAGGTTCTTAGAGATATATGATGACTACTTCATTTTTAGTTCTCATTACTAAATAGCCATCATCAAGGTCACTGTACAATTGACTCCAATTGAATTGAGTATCTAAAACTAGAGAAAGTAGAATGTGGACACATTGATATATAAGAATTTTGTAGGAAGAAACAACTTCATTAACAAGTCTCCAAACCTCCATTCTCTAATTAAAAAATAAAATAAAATGAATAATTGCAATTAGACACTCACAGTCAAACATGTGAGTACATCTCATCTTTTTTTATCTTTCCGGTTCACCTACGATCAATAATTTTCAAAAATTATTATATCAATATAATTGGCTCCTGAGCTCATTAAATTTGCTTCTAACCGCTTAATATGCTGTCGTACAAGCTGGTCGGGAACAAAGTAGTCGACTAATTTTGGATGAGCTAGCGAGATGAAAAAAAATCAGTACATTGATATGGTTATGTATACCTAAATGTAATTTTCCCAAAACAAAAATGACTGATTTAATAAAATAAAATAGTTCTGAACAAACAATCCGTATTTCAAACAAAAAAAACATTTGAATAGCTCACATGGAGGACAAGATGACTACTTACCAACGATAGATCAATTTTGAAGACAACAAAATAAAAGACTTAATTTTAAAAGGATTTTCACTTCTCAGTTCTCATCTTGATGAACATGATCAGTGACTTTTAAAGCACTGAATAAAATATGCTCAATGTGCATCCTTTCACTACAAATGTCTAGCATTATGTATCACCTTACAACATATAAACACAATACAGAACAGTGTACAAACTAGAACACTGAATCAGAAATGTGTTTTAACCAGTTCCAAAATATCAGAAGAAATCTACCCAATACTAACATATACGATATACCCAAAATTACCATTGTCTTCTGTGGTCACTTACCCTACACCTACATTTACTTAACCTTGTCAATGATATCAGATATGACTTGCTCCATGTCAAGGGCCCTCATTGCTTCAAATGGCCGCTTCATATCCTGCGGAGTATAGCAGTTCATGAAAACCACAAACTTATAACCTACACCCTATATATACGAGATCCATGACACATAAAAATTAAACACCTCTATAATCCAAAAGACTAGCTAGTGGGTCATTGCGTCTAATGTATATATCAACTCACAATATCGCTTATTTATATTTTATTCGATGCTGGACCAAGGGTCGCACAGATAATTCGTATGGGACCTGATTGTATGGTTTTTTTGCCCCCAGGGATCTTATTCTCTCTTATAATAATATTTTCTTTACTGTTGACGAAATAGACATACCAATTCTTTTATATAGCAGAAAATGTATAAATTTTGCAGGTGATGAGGAGACATCCATCAAATCAGGTTCTCAAATGTGTACTCAAACCATTTTGGGCCAGGGCTTTCTGATAGCAGAATGTAGAGCAACTCAAATATGCAAAACTGTGATCAAATTCAAGCAAGCAGTGTGGGATATTGAAAACAATAACCACAAAAGAGGGAGCAAAATACCATACCAGAAGACTAACGAATGTGTCACCACCTTCCTCTCTTATCTCAAAGCATCCCCTTCTTGGCTGTTGGAAAATAACCCGGGAAAGAAAACATTCAAATCAACTTGACACGGGTATAAATGTTAAAACATTAATGTTATCATAATAACGAAGAAGAACAAAGTATTGATGCAGAACCAAAAGTCATGCACAGAGTCTGCTACTTAGGAAATCAATCGAATATGACCAACTACAAATTTCAAGTGGTTGAACAATCCAAAAATCATAGAATTTGTACCAAAAGGGGGAAGGGTGATTAATTTTTTTCTTTTCTTTTTTACACGTCAAGCAAAGCCATTAATTCAAGTAACGCTAATAACGTTGGATGAATGCCTAATCAACAAATACTACACCTTGCAATATTCATAGCATATAACATAATCAACAAGAAGGGCATTAATCAGCTAGGGTAGGACACAGTTCGGATTTGAGTTGGTTCGATTTGGTCTTACTAAATAAGTCAGTTCTAAGAATATCAAAACTGAAGTCGAATTGATGGAATTTGGTTCAATTTTGTTTGGTTTTTAACATGTTCGGGTTTACTAAATGTTTACAAGTTCATTGCTTGGTTAATTAGTAAAGTTGCAAGCAAATTTATTGCATCTAACCAAGCATACCTTATCTGGGTTGACTAGCACCGTGATACCAGGAACTTCTTTCTCTAAACCCTCCTTGACTTTGTTAGCCCTGGTCTTGAATTGAGTGCACTGTTTGCTAGTGTAATAAAAAAAATTCATTAGAAATAATAACAGGATAATGGCAGGCTTCTACTTGTCTCACTGCACATGTGATGATCTTACAGAATATAAGAAGATCAACACTACTATTTGAAATAGGTGGAGGTCTCAAAATGTTTATCAAGTGGTGCTATGATCCACATCTTTTACATGAAGCACGCGAACAACTTCAATCCCTCTCAAGCACTTTATAGCTTACTTTCCTCACAACTTTTCCATACGAAAGATGCATGCAAAACCTTTTTGCATAATCCAAAAAAACACAATAAACAGTCCCTAGATAGTTTAGTTGCAGGGTACAAGAAGGTTCATACTTGAAACGTTATCCCAATACAGGAAAGACATAAGAAAATGTTCTGCGATGACCCATCATTTACCAACACCCGAAAGAAACACTTTTTGTGAACTCATTTCTAGTCCAAAACACTGCAACTTATTTTCCACTAAGAGATACTATAAGTTTCTCATATTCTGAACTCTATCCAGCTAGTTTCTCACCATATTTGGAGAAAACGGTATTGATTGAGGAATAGACTTTATTGCAATTTAGCACGACCATGCCCATAAAAGGCTGATTAAAGACTACTAACTTCCTTATTCCCAATGAATTAATGTTGCACAAGTAGATTTTTTCTCTGTTGTAGATGGAACAGATAGGAAAATGACTGAAATTTATAAAATGATGGATACAGAAAATATCATTATCAGTGGGTATAAGAGCTACATCATTATGGCTAATGCCACATTGATTTTCACTTCTAACGATACTTCTGAAATTTCATTTATCAGCTACATATATTGGCTAAGCTTTACAACTAAAAGGTATATCTTATAATATGAGTTCGACATTTTCTCTTATATGCACCATTCCTTAACTTAATCTAGTCAATAAGGGAATCATATACCATGAAAAGTTTCGTCTAACTGGCTACGCAAATAATCTTGCTCCAACTAAATTGTGTTTGGCCTTTTTCCTTTAAATGCACCCGTCTTTATTGTTATACAGTCTGCCCAACATTTTTATTCCTTAACAGCATTTCATTAGACAGATACTAAAGCTATAAACAGAGGAAGCTACAGGCAAGGAATGAGGAAAATACTCCACCAAAGGCACATGATTCACTCATTCAGCCTAGTTTGCTAATTGTTGAAAGTTCAAAGCAGAAAGAACATGCAAAACATTAGATTATATGCAAGTGCATTACCCCTAACCCATTTAAGCATTGTACATTTGTACAATTTAATGATTCACTCATTCAGATTAGTTGGCTAGTTGTTGAAAGTTCAAAGCAGAAAGAACATAAAAAAAACCTTAGAATCATTATATGCAAGTGCATTGCCCCTAACCCATTTAAGCATTGTACAATTTAACTTCCTCTACTTCACTCTCCAGAAACTAAAGCAAAGTGCCCAATAGCGACATTTCTTAGAACAAACCACCAACATCACTTTTAATTTAATTTTCTCTATGACCTAAAATTTCTTCCCCCAAATTCCATTGACCAAACATAGGAGCGAAGCCACCACTCACCAATGCACTCTACTTCTTAAGAACCAAAACAACAACAGTGGACATGCATTTTCTTCCACTTTCTCAGCAACCAAACAGAAAATCAAATGAAACTAGAAAAACCTCACCAATGCTCAATAACAACAGTTTTGCCTGAAACCTCCACCTTAGCCTCCTCCTCCTCCTTAGCTTCAGTATCTTTCTCCTTCCCTTTCTTGCTCTGCTTGGCCCTCTTCTCCGGAAGCTCGGGTCGCTGCTCAGCCACCGAGCCGGCATTGGCCAGGCGAGACGAGCTCCGAGTCACCCTCCGCGACGCCGCCACCGCCGCTCCCGCAGGATCTGAATCTCCGGCGGCTTTCCGTTTCCTCGGCGCCATCGGACCAAACCCTAAATCTGAGAGCTACAGAGAGATGTGGGCTCTCAGAAGAAACGAAAGGACTGAAATGTGACCTTCCTCTCTGAACCTTATTTTCTATTTTATTTTATTTACGTCTTTCTTTTTCTTTCGCGCGCTTTTGGTGGACGGTCAGGATGGAGTGGAGTGGAGAGCGGCTATGTTCCACTGCAACTCACCCCCACATTTTATACCCGTAATCGGTCCGAACCGGGAATCAAATTGGACCCGGAAGCAAAATTTTGGACTCCCGGTTAATAATTTGATTTTGGTCCTGAATTTTATTATCATCGGTCAATCGGTAGGAACTGGGCCGGTTTGCATCGTTACGTATTCACCTCTCGTTCACTCACGTAGATTATTCATCTTTATAGTTATTTTGTTTGCAAAATTTATATCTTGATAGGATAATAATTAATCTTAATATTCAATTTTTGTTCGTATTTTTTTATAATTGCAAATTTAATATTTTTGCTATAAATTGAGCTAAAAGTTTTCCAACTCAGCCTGTAAATCGAGATTAAATTAAAAATAGAAAACTAACTATATCTAATGAGATAGAATCGAAAATCAAATTAGAGAATCGTAGTCAAAACTAAACTATTTCGTCACATAACATATGCATGCATAAATCCATTAATTGAGAACCGAAAAGTCAGGTTATGTTCAATTATAGCTGGTTCGACCCGGTTTCAAAACCGTGCCCACCTTTAGGCTACCCAAAAGTAACCGAACTGACTCAAAAAATAATCAAACTGAATAGAACCGAGTTGATTCGGTTCAAAACCAAACCAAATCAAACCGAAACTCCAATGGATCAGTGCAGCTAAGAATGATAACTGATAAAAAAAACTGATCAATTTGGGCACGTAGCTTATTTTAAGTCATCAATTTTTATTATTTTGGCCTAAAAATATTGGCCCAAGAAGTAATAAGCCAAGGCGGCTCAAAATGTAAGAATTTATTGAAAATTAGTTCAAAGATAATCCAATAAAAAACCTGTAAGTCAAATAGTAACTCAAAACGATTTAAAATGTGAGAACTTCGTGAAATCCAATTCATAAAAATCGAACCAAATCAAACAAAAAATCGACATGTTAAAAACCAAATTAAACTGAACTAAATTTCATCAGTTCGATTTCACTTTTTATTTTCTCAATACCGAATTAATTAGTTCGATCCAAAACCAAACAGAACTGTGTCCTACCCTAGCTGATGTCAAATCATTTTAACAGTTCAAACAATTAAGGGATAATGACATTTTGTTACACCTAACTATAGCGAAATAACACTTTCATACCTTAACTATTTTTCTCTCTTTTTTAGTACCCTGATATTTTTTTGTGACAGCTTATGCTAAAACGACTAAAATACCCATGATTTAAGAAATCATAATATAATTTGGTATGAAAGTGTCATTTCGCTATAGTTAGGTGTAACAAGCGTCATTATCTCACTAATTAATGTAAAAAGGAAAAGATAATGTAGAATGTCCACGTGGCAAGATCTTATCCGGTAATAAATCCACGGTTGAGACGGACACTGATTTTTCGGAGCCGACGTGGCACCGGCGCGTCGTCAACATTTCTCTGCACCGAAGCAAAAGCAAAAATCGAAAAAAGCTCAGACCTTTTGAAACCTCCATTTCCATGGCTGCTTCTTCTTCTACTACCAGTCTCTTCTCTCCAGCTTTCACGACCCCTAGTTTCTGTAAAACCCAACTCGTGCCCACTTCAGTTCGTCTTCAACGCCGTCGCCACAACCGGTCCCTGAGGATCGTCCGGTCGGTTTCGGTCTCGAGCCCGGAACTGAGAACCGGCCCAGATGAGCTCGTCGAATCTATCCTATCTAAGGTTTGTGGGTTGCGAAATCGTCAATCTGTTTGTGGGTATTTTGTGGGAATTGCTGGGTTTGGTTGTTTCAGACATGGGTCTTGTTTGGTTTGGGGGAAAGTTGATGTGAAACAGAATCTTGTAATTGCTGCTGTTTGTGAATAGTGTTTTGTTGTTTTGTCTTAGCTGAATTGGTCAAATTGCTCACAGAGAAGAAATCATTTGGCATTGTTGATAATGTGAATTGATTACTTTTATTTGTTGGAAGAGTGAGTACAGTTTTTGGAGGCTATTGTTTTTGTTAGATATTAGATTATTATTATACTGTATTGATTATATTAGAATTATTCTATAGTTTCCTATTGTTATATTAGGGTTAATATTATGTTTCCTTATTGTATCATATTGTTCCCTATGTAAAAGAACCTCATATTTTAATTCATCATCAAGCATTCAATCAATAAACCCTACAGGGGAATTTACACACTTTCAGTTTTGTCTCAGCTGAGTTGGTCACATTGAGCCCAGAGAAGAAATCAAAGGGTTGTGTTTGGTTTTGTGGGAAGTTGATAATGAGATGTGAATTGATTACTGTTGTTGTTTGGGAAGTGGTGAGTATGATGCAACTAGAGAGGAGGTGCGTGATCAGAGATTTGTTCTTTCGAATCACCTGAATAGATCACATTGAGCCACTGAGTCCCCCATTAATACATTCATTGCTTACAGAATGAAAATGGTTAGATTCGTGGATTTTAGTAATGGAAGCTCATGTTCATGTAAGATTTTCAAGTGGCATTGCCGATGCTTTCCTTTACTGCTCCCCTGGTGCTGCCAATACTGTTTTGGTTGTAGCATATGCTTTCGTTACTGATGGTGGTTGTACTGTGATTGAGTTTGTTGTTTCGTTCTTGTTTTCGGTGATATTGATGATCCTTTGTTGGTTTTTGGAATATTAGAAATGATTGTCTTGCTTTTCATTCTGTGGTTTGATCATTTGATCATCAGGTGAACCAAACAGATCGTGGAGTTTCACTTACTGCTGAAGAGCACAAAAAGGTGGGTGAAGTCGCTCAAGAGTTGAAGAAATATTGTGTTAATGAACCCGTGAAGTGCCCTCTTATCTTTGGAGGTAATACCCGAATGTCTCCATTCAGCTTATTCGAGTTGTTTTTAGTGAATTCTGAGCTTGATTAATATCTTACTGCAAGAAAATTCGTGGCAAGCGAATTCAGCTTATATCACGAAATCTTGATAAACTGTTCTTTACTAATTTGGAATAAGTTAGACTTTTGCATGACAAGTGTGACCATGCACCAAACACGAGTCATGACAGGCCAAGTTACTACTGTTATCATCACGATTATAATCTATCTCTTGCATTTGGCATGAAGTTCCGCTGAGTTTGCATACCCGTGAATTCTCAAAGGCTACTATAGACATTTTTTGTGTAGAAATTGTTCTGTTTTAGTTTCAATATAACTAATAAGTTATATCTCATGAATTTTGGCATATAAGCTCAGATGAGTTTGCACACCCATGAATGTTCAGAGCCACCATAGACCTTGTGAATAAAGATTGTTCTGTTGTTGTTTCAATATAACGTGTGGTTCTGCATAGGCATGTCCCTTTAAACTTGTAACTTTTGTGATTTGTAATTCTAAATCCAAACCTCATCTTCAGCTCATGAAATGAACATGAAGACATTAGTTCAGAATTATTATTCTCATAACTCACCGCCTATTGCTTTCCAGAGTGGGATGTGTCATACTGTTCAAACCCAACATCGCCTGGCGGTGGCTACAGAAGTGCAATTGGCCGTATTTTCTTCAAAACAAAGGAAATGATTCAGGTCGTTGAAGCACCAGATATTGTGAGAAATAAGGTGTCTTTTTCAGCTTTGGGATTCCTGGACGGGGAGGTCTCTTTGAAAGGTAAGCCCAACACAAATTTTATTCTATCAAAGGCCGTAGAGTCATACCTAAGGATGTGGGTCAAGTGGCAGGGACCTCGTGTAATAAGCATGAGGTCGCTTTCCAATCCCCATACCGGCGGGTATTGCTATTTAAATTATTGTTGATAAAAAATGGCGTAGAACAATTGTATGTATCGTTGAGATGAAGTTGAGAAATATGTTTATCGACTTTAAATTAAGTACCTTTGCGTTTCCCTCCTTTTCCTGTTAAGATTAAAAATCTTGTATTTTGCATATCCATATAATTTGGTCCCATGGTTTCTAATCATACTTCCATAAATGGTTGTCATATTCAATTTTTGCAAGAACTAAGGATGTGAAGATCTAGTTTGAATTTTACCCACATGCCCCTAACTCACACAAAACATATCATTGTTAATTCATGCATAATCAAGTTGAACATGTTGCAGCCTACCCTTGAAAGCTGTCTAAACCATAAAATACCGTCAACGCACTGTTTTGTGTATAATCTTTCTGCAAATTTACATGACACTAAGTTCTGTATCCACAGGAAAATTAAACGCTCTGGATGGAGAATGGATCCAGGTTATATTCGAGCCACCTGAACTGAAGGTTGGGGGATTGGAATTCAAATATGGCGGGCAAAGCGAGGTTAAGCTGCAGATTACGTACGTGGATGAGAAGGTGCGATTGGGGAAGGGCTCGAGGGGCTCTCTTTTCGTCTTCAAAAGGCTGTAAGATGTGAAATGTGCATGCAGTGTAATGTTCCATCTGTAAGATCAGTATTTGTTCTGCATATCATTTTGATGAGCCAAAATTTGCAGTTAACCATATTTGTAATATCACTGTATAAACATTTGAACTGCTAATGTTGAGAAAAATGATGTTCTTAAATAGTTTTTAAGTAGAGGCTCGGTTTTGATTAGTTCAAAACCTGAACTTCAATGTTAAAGTTCGGCCCATTTGAAAACTCAAGTTGATAGATAGAAGTCTAGATTTATACGGTGAGTGGTGAATGAATCTGTATTTGATTGATGCAAGACTTTTAATATGTTGCCCGTGAATTGCGTCTTGGCCCGAATTAAACTCTCATATACTATTATAGGCCGATCAACCTAAGAATTCAAATTGATGTGGAGACCTAAACTTATATATTTCAGAGAGTGGCAAAAATGTGTCATATGATATTCTTGCAAGAAAATGTCCGTTTATTGTGTAAAAAGGGATTCAGGACCTACAGTCATTCGCCGGCATATTAACTACCAACGGTTCAACCATGCAAGTGGTATGGTCAGCTAGACCAGACCAGAGTTAAAGATGATAAAATGTCTCAAACAATCTTAGGAATGGCAATACAAATTTAACACTCTTTTATTTAATTGAATTATGAACATCAGGTCTAGGTTGGATTCGAAGTTTCTTTTCTTTATGTAAGATGACAATAATATGGGTTTGGAGCGAGTTTAATGCACTTCGTCCCCTACGGTAATAGTCTCTAGGCAACACGAGGGATAGTATATATAAACCAACATCGGAAAAATATGAAAGGAAAGAGCTATATATATATGTATGGATGTATGTATGTATATGTGTATGCGTATGGAAAGCAACGAAACCAATTAATAAGGTTGATGTTTTATTACAAAACACTATGTGCTAATTCAGCAGATATGACCATTTCTGGGGACTAACAATGGAAAGCAACGAAACCAATTAATAAGGTTGATGTTTTATTACAAAACACTAGGTGCTAATTCAGCGGATGTGACCATTTCTGGAGACTAACAGGGGATTTTTAGTACACCACATTCAAGTTGTCATTAGGGCTGTCCATTTTACCCGGTAACCCGACTCACCCGACTGACCTGAACCCGACCACCTGACAAGCCAATCGAGTCGAGTATTGGGTCCAATTGTATAATCCGCCGGGTCCCCGACAACCCGATAGTATGTTTTTTTTTATACTTACCCAGCCCAACATAATCAAAAGGCCCAGCTCATCCCAACAACCACTAGCCCACTACCTGAGACCGCTAGCCCAGCTTCAAGCCCAGCCCACTTGTGATGCCAAATGCAGATGTAGAGGAGCTTATAAACTCTCATTGAGTCCCATACGCTTTCGATGTGGGACTCAATGAGAGTGAGGAGCTCTCTTCTCCTTCAGGGTCACGACTTGGGGACGTGGCACGCTCTCCTCCGTTGATCATCCTCGACGAACCCATCTCAGCCATCGATATTCGTTAACGTGGCACGGCCTCCTCCACACACGTTTTTGTGGAATTTTTAATTCCACAAAAATCACCTC
>JAYMTP010007990.1:0-10475 GCA_036897365.1 Geranium brycei | reverse complement strand
GCTGGTCGTCGGCGACCTGGCGGATCGGGCGTACGGGAGGACCCGGGCGCGGAAGGGGGCGGCGCGTGACAGGCTCGTGCTGAGGAGGGAGCACGTGGTCGGGGAGCGCGTGTACGCCACGCGCGCGAGGTTCGGGGGGAGGGCGAGGCAGATCTCGGTGAGCTGCGACGGCGACGAGAGGCTCGCCTTCGCCGTCGACGGCAGGAAGGTGCTGGCGGTGAAGAGGCTGAAGTGGAAGTTTCGGGGCAACGAGAGGGTCGACGTGGACGGCGTCGCCGTCCAGATCTCGTGGGACGTGTACAACTGGCTCTTCGACGACGCCACCGACGCGCACGCGGTGTTCATGTTCCGGTTCGAGGACGGCGGCGACGGGAGCGAGTCCGGCCAGAGCTGCGGCGGCGCGTCGGCGGGGTCTTTTGGGTTTGGGATGAACTTGGTGGAGATGAGGAAAATGAGGAGGAGCTTCCTGAGGACGTCGGGGAGGAGCTCGTCGTCGTCGTCTCTGTCGTCGTCGGCGTCGTCGACGTGCAGCTCGTCGGTGATGGAGTGGGCCAGCGGCGCCGAGGACAGTGACCAGCTCAGCGGCCCGACCGGGTTCTCGCTGCTGGTCTATGCCTGGAAGAAGTGAAGTGAACCAAACCGACGGAAACAAAAACTACTAACTCGTTATTAACCACATTTGTTCGTGAACATAATACTCCGATTAAATTCAAAATTAGATTCTGCATTTATTTGATTTCTGAAATAAAATAGATAAGAGTTTCTTCATCCTGAATCAGCTGCCAACTAAAAGTTAAATTAAAATAGTAATTAATGGTTTGATTTTGAATTTAAATTTAAAAGAATTATTTAATTATGCTTTAGTTTTGGTTTCGGTTAATTAATAAGAACCAAACTTGTTCGGATTGTTACATCTCCACCTCTCGTCCGCATTTTTTATTGTTCTTTTGTTTCTAAACTTTATATTTTGATTGAGTTGTAATTATTAAATCTTAATATTTGTTTTCTATTGCTTTTTATAAATGTAAATTTAATATATTCTATTAATCCGACTCAAATTAATTTAAATTGAGTATACATTTGAAATTAAAAACTAATTAGATAAAACCGAGAATCAAATCAAATAACTGCAGTCAAAATATACTTTTCTTTCAACAACAGTTCGAGGTATGATTCCAATAATTGAGGAACCAAAAGGTTAGGCCCAGTTCCAAAACCGTGTTCGCCTCTAGTCATGGGCAGAACTACAAGGGGGAAAGTTGGGGCGGGCGCCCCCTTATCCAGGAAATAGGGAATTTTGAATGCGAAATTTTGTTCGAAAATTGCACATGCCCCTCCATGAATTTTAATATACATAAACATTGTAGGTAGTTGCTAAAAAGTTTCTTTAACTCAATGGTAAAATTTCTTACTTGAGGTCATGGGTTTGAACCGCAATATAGAACGACACAAGGACAGTGGCAACCAATGCAAACCACCAACAAAACAAGCCATTAGGCAGGGGACCCCTCTCAATTTGGCCATGTACTGGTACAACAACCTAAAACATAACCAAAAGAGCGCTTCTCCCGGAGTTCCTCACCAAGGTGTTGTGGGGCTGTATACAAGCGAGTCTTGGATCACTGGGTCACACCCCTCGGAGGACCACAGAACCCCAACAACCCTCCACACGCAGACTGCCGCCATAAAATATTGGAATCGCAAACCCATGAAACAAAACAAGTACCGACAAGAATCTCACGTCAAAACACACCAAAGATCCCATAATGCTATCGAAACATCGCACCAGGATCAACAAACTGATTCTCTCTAATCCACAAGAGACACAATCGCACCAGATGAGACAAGACTAACCAAAAAAATCGCTCAAACACATCAAACCAAAACAGTTAGAACAAACGAAGAATATATCGCAGAGACGAGCAAATTACCGTCATGGAGTACTCCAAGCGGCGCAACCACATCGTTTGGAAAAAAAATTGGCTAGAATCGGATCCAACATGGCACTGCTCAGAATCGCCGATCAGAGTGGACTCTGTCGATGTCAACGACGAGTAGATAGAACGGAATCATATCAACTCCCAGACCAGTCGAGACTGCACACATTTGCCAACGACTCCGTCGATTGAGGCAAGAGACGTACATGCCGTGACAATCCCCATCCACCGCAAGGACGAACCGTTAACACGCCAGGGAAGAAGAGAACCAACGACCCTCCGAAACAACGACCCTCTGAACCCAATCTGCTAGCTACTGACGCAAACGCCGATGACAAAGAACTAATGATGGACCAAAAAACGGCCAACGGAGGTAGAGGCAGACGGAGAAACCGTCACCTCACCTCCTAATGTTAGTTTTATTGCTTTTATAAATATTGTTTAAATATAATTTTATTTGTAAAAAAAATATTTATTTACCTACTCTAATTTTGTAAATGTTTATTTATATTATATAAGAACACATTTTTACGGTTTTGAATGAATGAGATTCATTATTTATTTTTTAATTTTAAACCACTATTAGTGATTTCTGTTTTATAGGTATGGATATAATCAAACCAAATTTAAGTTTAAATAAGTTAACCTCGACTTGCATGACTCGAATAATACGCGACTCAAAAATTTACTTGGTTTAGGTTTATATATATTTAAACTCGAGTTTGTCTCAAATTTCTTGTATTCAAGCTCAAGTCTTATTATTCACTTTACCACGTTTGTTTTTGTGGATAAAGAGTTTAATCCCCCATATTTATTTTCGAAATTTTATTTATATTTATTATAATAAAATACATTGATTCTCCTTTAAAAATTTCTGTTTCCGCCACTACCCTAGTCATATTGGGGGATAAAATAACATGTGAGTGGGGTCGGGTAGGGTTGGGTTTTACGGGTATCATCGGGAAATGAAACTTAATGTGAATGGATGGTAACCGATGAAAAGAACTATTAAGAACCGTTGGCCTTGGATCCAGCGGAATCAACGGTGAAAAGAGTGGTGGGGACAGCGTGATCAGCGACGGCACCGAAAGGCAACAAAATTGGGGATGGAAGATGTTGACTGACCTGACCCGCTTTACTTGGTTTATGGGTCATGTATAATGGTCTGGTCTGTGTGTGTGTGTGTACCAGTCTCGTGAATCTAAGGAACAATTTAGTGTCTTGTCTCCTAGTGTCAAAATGTCTGGACTCTATATTTGTACAAGACGACACTACCCTTTCCTCCCTTGTCCTTCCTTATAATCAGAATTGTTTAGTCGAGTGCGGGACTTATTTGGAATAATAATCAAATTTTAATAACACTGATTTTCGAGACTTTTATATGGAAAATAAGATAATATTTTTTTTTTATGAGAATGCAACATTTTATTCATTCAACACAAACCCGGTGGGAGAATCCCCGCTAAAGCCTCATTCGGATACCACGCTGAGATCAAACCATGGACCTAAGTCCATAAAGTTAATTTTCCAGACCCTTAACCACTGGATCAACTCATTATGATATATTTATTTTGTTTTAGTAAATCATTATAAATGAATTATTGTTATAGATTAATGAGTCGAGATTTTATCGAGCCGCTCAAGCTCTTACTCTGTTAAAAATTCGTTGTATGCTAATTGCAATCTAACTCAATGATAGTTTGAGCGTAATGCTTGGTTATTTGTTCTACGAGTCCAACTCGAACTAACCTATTGGAGTTTGTAAGTCTCACGAAACGACTCGCTTCGTATTTATACACATAAAAATTAAATTCGAAGTCAACTCAAAAGTAAATAATTAAGCTCGAATTAATTTTTGTTATATGAATTTAATAATTATTTTATCAATTAAATTATTATTTTTAATTAATTAATCAAATTATTATTATTAATTAATTTTTAGTATGAAATTTTATCATCTTTAGGACGATTTCTAAATCCGCCCCTGCTTAATAGAAATGTTTTGTGGAGACAAGGGAATCATATTTTATTTATAAGAAAAACTATGAAGGTTAGTACGGTGGTTATTTGAATTTACTGATGCATTTTACAACTTAGTTACACGTTACTACTTTTCCATCTAATTTAATTTGATTTACTGTTTATTTTTAAAAAATACCTAAACTACCCCTCCCTCTCCATCTCCCTTCTCCATTCCTTGTCTGCAACTACATTCTCCACTCCAACTCTGCAACCCTAAGAACAATAACTATTTTCCATAAATATTATTAATGTGATGACATCCCGTGGCAAGGATTTTCCATGATTTGTACAATCCCAATAGGTTATAAGTAATTACACGTTGAATGGGAAAGAAAATAATATCCATAATTTGTGCAATTCCACTAATTAATATGTTCACTGATTTCACTACAAACCATTAGAGCCAATTGCAACCATTTCGGTGTTGCGAATGGTAAAGGTCTCCGGTGGGTCATCGCCGGCGTGAAAGGCAGATTCAGCGAAGCTCATGTCAATCCGGAGCTTCTGGACGGGATTTTTGAATTAGAACATAAAATAATTTTAATGTTGTTTTACATGTAATGTCTTTTAGAGACATAAAAGGCAGGTTCTTACAATTACAAGGGCCAACCTATTTCTTAGACCACCTTCTATCCCAATACTATCAGTATGCTACTGTCTTCTTCTTCTTTGTGCTCAACTTTTGCTTCAAAAGCTTCCAAGTTCTGAACCAGAAAATAAAATTTCGATCTAATCCTTAATTATAATTTATAACAATGACTAGTTTCTTAGTGTTTATATATTTAATCAGCATGTTTTGAATTTTTTTTACCATATAAGTCATCTATATTTGACTCAACTTTGTTTCCATTGTCCATTAAGAATCTAAGATTGACTTAATGATCAAATAAATATTTACCTTTCAAAGAGACTAAAGTTTAAATCCACGTGAGGATGTGTTTTATTGAGATTACATATTTTTTTGAAAAATTAATTAACCATTCCTTAAATGATATTCAATATTAATTAAGTTTTTGAAAATATAATCTGAGGCCAGTATTTGTAAAATAAAAATAATATTAGTTTGCCCCGTAATGTTTACAAAGTAATACTGTCTGATCAATCATCTATTAACTTTTTTATCAACCATATAATCTGATTAATCTTTGACTAATTTCTGAACGATCATTGTCCTATTAGTGCCTAACATTTTTAGTTGTGTGATTCTATTCATAAGAGTATCAACTAGTTTACAGAGAATTGAAATGTACATATCCCGATGGTAGTGAAGCAATACCATAGCAATGGACCACCACTCCTCTCTTCTCCATGCAAATATTATGATTATTCAAGCTGTCCCATATGGGCATGCCATGCCTGATCTTCCTTCTTACCCACAACCCATCACTCTCACACTTTGTCCCTTCAACCTCAAACCAGACCATCAAAACCAGTACCCATAAGCAGAATGATTCATCACATGCCATTTCACACCATTATTGAAAACCTCTGCACATGGTGATCACTTCCATGAGAGCTTAAAGAGAAAAATGGGGCCACCCAAAGTACCATAACACCTTCTTACAGCTAATAACACATTGTTAACAACAACCCCAACAATGCTAATCATCTCATGTCCCCCACATGCATTCACATAAACATCACTTCCCTTTACAGCAAGTTACATTCCCCAAAGCCAAAAGTTTGTGTTCATGATTCATGTTCTCTGTACCTCAGCTGAAGGAAGCTTTTTGGCGGGATGTCTTCGTTTTTTAGAGCTTTAAGGTTATGCTTGAGGTTGAAGAAGAGTGGATTAACGATGATGGAGGAAGGCAGCGTCTTTGCCTAGCGTTTCTCTTTGCAGGACTTGGGGGAGGCGGGAGATTAGGAGACAACCTGCTTGAATGGGTTCTCAGTTTCTTCTTCTCTTCGTAGACTACATTTGCTGACTTGACATGTCGAACCTTTGTCTCGTTCAGACCTGCTGGAAGAACGCAATTGCAGAGAAGACCTGCAAAGGAGAATCCAAAGCATTGCAATTGCTTAAGCACTTGCCAGTATGTAAATTTGAAAACAGAGATTCACTAATCACACAAGTGGATCCCACAAGTAATGGCGCGTTAGAAGAAATAAAAAAACCATTCTAGTTGTGTTTGCAAAACAACCAATACACAATGACCAGTTCCATCCAAATGAAGGTGAGTTCTAGTCCGTCACGGAAGACCACATTGAGCTCAGCAAACCAACATTATTCTGTTCACGCGACAATCCATAAAATGGATACGACCAAATTATAAGAAAGATGATGCCTGAGGTTACATCCAACACCTCAGATATATTTTCAGAAGCATAGTCAAAACCCATTAGGTTACAATCAGATTGTCTCAGTCTTTATTCACAATGAGTATTGTTTTTTCTAAGATGTAAAAATGGCATGGTTATTTAATAGGGTTGAAATTCATTACAAAGAAGCAAATAATTTGTACGATTTGACAGATATTATACGTAATTACGTTCGACCACGTGCTATGGAAATTGTGAGTCCACTGCAATATCTTCAATAGAGGTCATGCAGGGTTGTTATTCATGTCGGTTTGCATATAGAGGAGGATGTTGGTTATGGCGAAACGTCAAAAGCAATGCAGATTCATCTTATGGGAGGAGACAAGAATGATTGTGGAAATTTCTAGGTAAAGTGGTATCTAATTTTTAGATAATGCCATAAAAATGTGGTTAACTTTTCCAATCCCCGCTTGTTTCCCGAGGTACTTTCAATAAGATATTCTTGTGCACACACAAGAGATGTTAATTATTTTACTTTCATTCTAATAAGCATGCTTCCAAAGGTGCGTGTATTGGATCAATGATTTAGACTATAGCAAAAAAATAAAACAATTTCAGCAATTTCTTACCAAGACGAGCCAACCGGTTGACCCAACGGGGGATTGGCTTCCTGGTCAGCCTAAGGCAAACGTCATTGCAGAAGTGGTTGCAGTTCTTTGTTATTAGGTGGTATGAGTTTCCTGAGTACTCTTCCGCTAGCTTCTCCATGAATGCGCGTACTTCCTTGGGACCCAAATCAGTTCTTCCAACCAGAATTGATTTTCTAAAGGTGAAACTGGGGCACTGCTTCGGTTCTACTTCAAAAATACCGGTTGTTGCCTGCTCGTGAGCTCCAAAACCATACTCAACGCCATGAACTGCAACAAAATCATTCCAAACAATCAAACCACCAAAGAGACGACTATACATAAGGAAAGGAAAACTAATTTTCCCTGTTGCTTCAAACAATTTAGAATCTCACTTTAACTAAGCTACACGGTCGGATTGAGCTCAGTGAAAGAGTAACGTTTATCTTGACATCCCAAACAAACAATTATTCAGCACTCATCCAAACTTCTTTTCTCAAAATAAAACTAAAATTGAGCCATGGCCTTAAACTTCTTTTCTCAGACTTTCCCAGATAATAGAATCAAGAAAAAAAAATCCACAGTTCCACTTGAACAACAAGCTTGTTATGCAGATACAACAAACACACAGAGAACTGAGGCTTTCACAGAGCTAAAACACAAACCCAGATCTGATTAACACAAATAAACACATATGGAATCAAACAAACAGCAGCACAAGCAACCCCAACTTCCCATTTTCCTTCACACTCACTTTCCGAGAAACCAAACAAACCCATTCCACAAAATGAAGAACAAAAGCAAACCCAGATAAGGAAAACTGAAAAAGTTAAGGAATTTCGGCAGCAATCCTCACCTTGAACACCAGAATGATAGACGCCGAGACCGACCCAGTGAGCGTAGTCGTTAATGGTGGTGAGATCGTAAACGTTGAGGTACACCGGCACGGAGCCGCTCCTCTTCTTCCTCGGAAGCAGCGACATTCTGCACAACATTGTCGCCTTCCTCGCGACACAGAGAGAGCTCAGCAGAGGGTGGTGAGGGGAAATTAGAAGCAGAATCAGGGGCAAAATCGGAAAGAAGAGTATTTTAATGGGTTTGTGGAGAAATGGAGGTTCTAAAACTTGGTTCCATCGGCGGCCGAAAGCGTCAGCTTATCCTCGTCCTTTTATTATGCTCTCTCTGGGAATTTAGATCAATTTTCGATTATTTTATTTTTATCAACATTTTTCCTAAATATTAAATTAATAACAGTAATGATGTTGTAAAATGAAGATGGCAAGTAGGAGAGGGAGAAAATAAATATAGACAAAATTGTGATTCTCTTATAGTACTAGATATTTTATACCAGAAAATCTTTTTTTCTTTTGAATAATATACCATAAAACTTTTAATGTCTTTATTATCAGTTTATTATTTCCTTTGTTGATATTATCTTCTTTCTTGTATATTCTTTAACTTGATAGTATGAAGAAAATACTCGCTTCTGAACTTTATTATGTCCGGGAGTTTGAATTGAGAATTTTATTGCGTTTAATAAATTTAATTGTCTCTTTCGTAATAATTTGTTCTCGTAAAAGCAGTTGAAGGCAGTTTGTGGCAGTTTTAGGCGGTGGTTATGGTGATCGGGCGACGTTTCTTCGATTTGCAATACATCAAATTGTTGTCTGGATTGTTTGAGTATCAATGTGTTGAGTTGTTTCCAGACACAGAGGCAGATTTTATATATCGTTGCCCAGGATGGGTATTGAAGACCTTCCCTCCAGTGTTTTGGATCAGATCGATCAGCGTTCCTTTGAAAGGGAAGTTGTGGTCTATGTCGGCCGCAATGACCCCGGGGGAGAGAGTAAAGTCAGCGTTGGTGATCTTTGTTCTCTGTTTTGGAGGAAATCTAATTATTGACAGAGTCGTCGTCCAGGCGCTCAATTCTAGCGTGTATCGCAAGGGAAAGTTATTGCGGGGTGGATTTGGGCGCCCCAGAAGAAGAAGAAAAGTCGAAAAATGCATATGTCGATTCAGGGAGGATGATGACTCGATATTGGGAGGGATTAGGTGCTCTTAGGCGTCGATGGGCAGACTTATGTAAGGACATCGAACTAGCCTTTCATGCTTATTTTACTCAGACTGACCTCTCATGCTTTTGGCGTGTACTGGAGAAAACGGCTGATGACAAAAGAACGTCGTTACTGTTATCAACGACGAGTAGAGGACGACGGTCTTTACGACGGCGTATGAGCGTCGACACTAATAGTGGCGGAGTTTTTTTGCCTTTAGGACGGTGTACCACATGCGGCGTCCTTATGGGAAAAACCGATAGTGATCATATTAACTTATATTCTCGCATGTTTACTGATAGAATTTATATATGACATTTTCATCTTTGTTGTTTTTCAAAATGCATCATTCAATTTGCAATATTTTGTAAATATATTATTCTATTTACTTCTTTTTCACAGTGCGATGTGCGTGAATAAATATCAATCATGAAATTTACTTTACACGAATGTTTATTTCTTACTTGAAGAGTAAGTTTCTTATTATTCATAGGCGAAAATTTATTATCATCTTCCATTGCGATATATACAGAAGGAAAATCAAGTACAAACCTTATAACTAATACAAACTATACAAATTCGAGAAGAGTCATTGGATGAAAGGACGCGCACATCCGAAACGACACGTGGTGGGGTTGAGGTGAATGCACGCTGAATGAGGACACTGATGTGTAAGTAGGTGGTTATCAATTTATTAAATACCATAATTACATATTACCAGCTCAATGATTATCATAATTATTAATGCCATAACTATCATAATTAATTATTATCATTCAATAATTACCATTATTACATATTCAATAAATACATTTATCATTAAGTCATATACTATAAAAATACAAGGTCTCACATGTCTTCTATGTCTAGATTTTGTCTCAATCACGTAATAACTTATACCAAAACAATCAAGACCTTATATTAAAATAGTCAAGATCGTACACTAAAGACATTATATCAAATAAAGTTGTCAAAATCACTCAATGACACTAGCGAGAGTAGTTGAAACCATGTGAGGTATAAGGTCCTTAGTGTTTAGGTATAAGGTTTATGTTGTTTTGGTATAAGTTCTCAAGTGTTTATGGAAAATTCTTGACATTTCCAATAAAAGTTCACTTTTCCACCGTTTTGGGTATAAGGTTATGAGTGTTTTGGTATAAGATCGCGAGTGTTCTGAAAATGTCTTGACCTTTTCCCCTAAGAAGACACTCTTCCACTGTGTTGGTATAAGATTCTAACTGTTTTGGTGTAAGATATTGATTGTTTTGGTAATTATCAATTTAATCATTGGGGTTATAATTCTAATTAGTTTAATTTTTATATTATTTAACTTCGAATTAAGTATTTATTGAATTGTCAATATGTAATAAATTGTGTAATTATGGCAGTTATTGAATTGATAATTATGATAACTATTTATATTATTGGTAGTAATTGAATTAATATAACTACTCATGGTGTGCGAAATCAGAGGAAGGGAAGCTTGAGTTTTGTGCAGGGAGTTGCCTGACCAGAGAGGTAGGTCCGGACACGATCTGGATATGATTTTGGGGGTTGGTTAGTTTGCGATGGTA
>JAYMTP010007989.1:0-10475 GCA_036897365.1 Geranium brycei | reverse complement strand
GTAAACTTTTTTATATATTTTTCAAAATTTGAAAGGTATTTTTGTCTTTTTAACTATTTTCACGATGAAAAAGACAAGTTGATGGCAGTTTTTGCAGTCATCCCTTGTCATCATACACAACCGGCTTTTAAAGGGTATTTTCGTCTTTTCAATTCAGTTTTAGCTATAGAAAAAAAGGATAAATTCAGTCATTTTTTGCGAAATACTCAAACACTCTTTGCAAGACTTACATATATACACAAGTGCAACAATATCGTAACATGTTCGCTCTTTCTAGGTTGGACGGTGAGCATGTCGTGTTCGGGAAGGTTATAGAGGGAATGGACACCGTATATGTCATTGAAGGTGGCGCCGGAACCTACGACGGGAAGCCCAGAAAGAAGGTCACCATAGCTGACTCTGGCGAGATCCCGAAAAACGAATGGATTGATCAGTGAAGCTTCTTTTTGGTTTCTTTTGACTCACTCACCTCTAATTATCAGCCACTATTGAATAAAATTCAAATATGTTTAAGACCCTCTGCCAGCTCGGTTCAGGTTCAAATGAATTTATATAGTTCGGCTTAGCAAAATATAGTTCATATTTGATATGTGTAATTCAAATATGTAATGTGCCGTTTTTTTTCTAGTAATATTTCGAATCTTATGTCTCACTATCTTAATTTTCTTATTTTAAGGAACCGATCTACATATATACATTACAAATTGGTAATTTATTTTAATTGTAGTAAAATGTAAAATATAAAATTAATGAAACATTATATGAGTCAGTATGTGAACCTTTCGTGTCTTGATGAGTCCGACTTAAATTCAATTTATTTATTAAAAGAATTTAACATTAGACTTGAATTGTCTCCGAAAGGACACCGCAACGGCTTGAGCCTCACACTATTAATGAATAGGTCTGAGTTTCGAACCCGTTGTGAACTGGGTGGAAAATGGTTAAAAAGTAGATTTAGGATGTTAGAGAGGCCCCTCGATAATAGTGGTTTGGTTCTTCACTGAATCCATTGCCATAGTCTAAAATGACACCGGATGATCGAAAGCAACGTTGCTCCGTTGTTAGTGCAGAGCTTCCTCTAGCACTTGCCTGTCATAATCACACTCCCTTCATCGAGCATATGGAAAAGCTAAACTCCGTCGGCCAAAGAAGGTGAAGTGGTAGAGGCACTTCTCGTCGTCGTCGGAATATGAGATAGGCTGGTTGCGAGGTATGAATTCGATTTTCTTCCACAAGAGCTTGACGCTGTGAAACTCATCGGAGGCCTCCTCGTGGTCGTCCACGGAGAGGACGGTCTGGCGGCCGGGACCACACTTATATCAAGTGTAACAAAAAGGTTGTGATATGTGATATCTGTAAATCAAATTTTAAAGTTCGGAACAATAATATTAAAATGAGTGATAACTATGAATAATAATCGACCATTATCTCAATATTTAACGAATCGAACTCGCTAATAAAATCAATGTTGTAAGATTAATCCCATGTAATCTTCGATCAATGAGTCATTTACTTGGTAAAAGTTGGATAGTATGGTTGGTTTGGTAGCTCACACATACAAAAATGTGTATCATCATAAAAAAATTCAAACTAACAGCTAATCTTCTTCTCCAATCCTCTTCCTATAGAGTGTCACAGACCGGCAAGAGCCAGAGAGAGTCAACGGCCACACCACACCACACCCTCCTCGCGCCACCGCCACAACCTCCGTCTCCGGCCAATCTCTCTCTTCCTCACTCCGATGAGAAGCTCCGACGAACCCACTTCCCAGAACGAGCCACTCCTCTCAAATCCTCCATACCCATCTCCTTCCCTCCCCGAACCCGCCATCGCAGACCCTCCCGATCCCGACCAGACCCAGTTCCTCCAGATCTCCTTCAACTCCGGACCAAGACCCTTCAAGGACCTCCCCTTCCTCGTCCTCTTCCTCTTCCTCGTCCTCTCCACCTTCGGGCTCGGCATCTTCTGTGTCTTCCACAGAAACCCCAATTCCACAACTGTATCTTCCTACACCTACGATTCAAACTCCACCTCCTGCGTCTCCGACGACCCATCTCTCCGATTTCGACGATTCAGCTCCTATTTGACCATACCCTTTGCTTCCTCGAGCGTTGTGGAGGTTTTGGTGTGGACCCTTTTGGTCACTCTGGTCCTCGCTGTGCCCATTTGCTTTGGTGTGCTTCTATTGCTCAAGCACTACACTAAGTACCTTGTTTATGCGTGTTTGCCCTTTTTTGTTGTGATTCCCGTTTTCTTTGATGTGTATTGGTTTGTGGCCTGCACTGTGAGTGAGTCTTGTAGTGATAGCTTTCCCCTGGTTTATAGGATTTTGGTTCTCGTGTTTGTGCTTTTGGTTATTGGGATTGTTGTTTGGGTGTTTGTGGCGAATCGGCATAGGATTGAGCTCACCGTGAACGTAATTGGGGTTGGTTCCGACGCGCTGTCGAAGAATTTGGGCCTTTTCGGGGTTTTGCCTTGTTTGAGTTTCGGTTTGGTGGTGTACTTTGCCCCGATTGTCGTGTTCTTGGTGTATGCGAGGCTGAACGGGAGCATTGTGCCCGAGGAGTCGTCGAGTGGGGTGTATAGTTGTGTGTGGAAGCAGGATAGTTGGGTGCCCGCTTACTATGCGTTGGCGATTGTTACGATGATGTGGTCTTCGACGGCGATGGTGGAGGCGCAGGCTTATGTGATCAGCGGGACAGTTGCTCAGTGGTACTTCTCCAAGGAGGATTCGAAGCCAAAACGGAGTATTAGAAGATCGTTGAGGTGATGTCTCAGTTACTTTTACTTTCTATAGTGTTGTGTGTTGCTATGAACCAATTTGAGCTGGTTTTTTGCCTGATTCGAGTAATGTATGTTAGTAGACACCTTGAAATATGGATTTTGTTGTGTTTTGAGTTTGATATAAATCAGAAATAGTTTTTGATTGAAATTTAGCGGGTAGTTGCTATTTCCTAAACCTTTTTTTAAGGAACATTTGAATGGATTTTCTCATTGGAGGATTGGAATTGATAGTATTTTTAAGGATCACAAGCAGCAAAATTGCTGCATGGTTTAGATGTTTCTCTGTGATGTTTAATGATTTAGTGCCGTTTTTGAACTTTCAATTCATTGCTGTTGATCTCCTACTGTTTCCTGATCAAACCACTAAAGGCTGTAATTTCAAAACCGAAATAGTGGCGTTTCCTCATATTTTTGTGTTTGTGTGGAGTAAGGACTTTAGGTAACAAATGGTGGATGTTTTTGGCATATGAGCAATACACTATTTCTTTCTATATCTATTTTTCTGCCAAAAGGAAAGAAAATATAAACACAAACCATTAAACCTTAATTATCTTGTGAAATCCAAGCAGTTACGTAGTAGTATATGCAAAATTAGGGTTGATGAAGGACAACATATGTACCTGTTGGGTCTAATCCCGTTCCCGTTCCCGTCCCTTTATAGCCGATTGAATTGCTAAATTAATAAATTATTATTAGGGCAGAGTAACAATTATTTACCTCACAGTCTAAAATGTGCTCCCATGCTCGTGAACCTAGAGTTCCTTTTGTAGCTATTTTTGACTATTTTCCACTATTATGCCTATACGAAATGATATATTTCGGTCTATATGATCGGAAGTCGCCGTTACATGTTTTGCTTCTTATCATCTTTTTCTTTTCAAACGTGTGCAGAAACGCCTTTGGTCCCTCTTCAGGCACGGTTTGCTTATCGGGTTTGCTCATCTGTGTCGTTCGCATGGTGCGTGCCGCCGTTGACAGTGCAAGACAGGAGGATGTTTCTGGAGTGGTGAACCTTGCGTTCCGGTGCTGTGTCAATGCTGTGCTGGCAGCGGTTGACTTTCTCAACAAGTTCACGGTCAACTTTGCAGCAATTACAGGTGAAGCTTACTGCACGTCCGCAAGGATGACTTATGAACTCTTGAAGCGTAATCTGCTGTCTGCTGTGTTCGTGGAGACTGTCTCGACTCGTTTGTTGGCTGGCATAGTTTTCGTCCTATGCGCAATATATGCAATTGCGGTGAGTAATTATTCTCAAATCAAATTTGGCTCGTTAAATTATTTTATACTCCCTCAGTTCTAGAATAAGTGTCCTAAGAAATCCCTGGACTTGTTCGATTAATTCTTGATTAATCCCCTGACTAGTTCCCGATTAGTCCCTGATTAATCTTCTGTAATTCCCGATTAGTCCTTTAATTCGATTTATTTTCCTATAATTCTGAAATAGAGAAAGCACCATAACAAATCATTGTAGCCTTGGTACTTTGCATTTAAATAGCGTTTAAATAAATATTCCTTGTTCGAGAATGGGAATGACATTCCCAGTATTGACGTTTGAAGTAAAACAAACGTTTTTATACAAAACTTTTCCCGAATCTATTGTTGAGTTTTGCGAAAACATTCTGATCTTTGAATTGTATCTTCAGGTTTGTGCAATATTGCAAGGCGTGAGCGACATTGGCGTTGACTCATACTTCGTGGCAGCTCTAGCGTGGGCGCTGCTGACCATTGTGCTCGGCTTCTTTGTACACGTTCTGGACAATGTGATCGACACCATTTACGTGTGCTACGCCATAGATAGGGACCGAGGAGAGGTTTGTAAACAAGATGTTCACGAGGTGTACGTTGGCCTGCCCGTGACCCGGAACAGTAGATCGTCGCCTTTCTCCAGCAGAACTCTTAGTGTATGATTGTGTATTTTTTCGGATTGATTGAGGTTGTGTATTGTTGAGTTTGCCATTTGTTGTGTGTACGAGGTTAGGACCTGTGAATACCTCTTTGATTGTTGCTTTGTACATTTTTTCTTGAATAAAGAGTTGATTTTTCAGGCAAGTTTTGGAGCTGTTCTTTCTATTGTAGATCTCGGAATCACCCGTTTTAGATTTGTTCATCTTGTCGATTCGAACTCAAGATCTCGTTTAGTTAGAAATGAGGTTTTTATCCGGTAAGTGTTTGGTTATCAGAGAAGACAACGTATATATTTATAGTATCCGTGAGTGATCATTCTTCTGTATGTTTGTGCGCTCATAAAAGACGTCAATGTGAGCAATATGGACATCACTTCGATTGTCACAATAAATAGGAGTAGCCGAGCTGTGAACAATACCCATGTCATTAATCAACCCCCGTGACCATAGGAGTTCAAAGGTAATACTGGCAAGAGCTCGAAACAGACGTTCTTAGCGACCTACCTTTGTGGTACCCATGGGAGGGTTTTGCAAACATTCTTGCGCATGCTGACTCCTGCCTCATCGCAGACCTTATCCTTCTGCGATTCCAACCAACTTGGCGCAATTCGTTGCGGACCACAATCACCTTTACATTTGACCTCAAGTCGAATACGTATTTTTCGAATCAAACCGTCCTAAAAAATGTAAGCTCGATTCGACTCGTTTAAGCTGGTAATTTTATCCCCATAAATATAATTGTACAAGTGAATTTCCCAAAATACCCTTTTGGAGGTGAAGTTGAAATCATTAATCACCGTGAATATACAAAGTCCCCAAAATACCCTTTTGTTCTTTCACCTATATTAGGTCTGTAGCAATTTTAATTTATATGTTGAAATAATTAATCGAAAATAGCTCAAAACCAGTTCCAGGCTAAGCTTCCCGATCCATTACCTCTCTAGCCACTCTTCGTCTCCTTCGTCAACAGCAACCATGGTTCTCGAGGTCAGCCATGGAAATTTCACGATTCATGCTTCAAACAGATCTGTATTTCAATTTCTTTGCTTAATCTGGGTTTTGGGTTTTTTTTTTGTTTTGAATCAGGCGACTATGATATGCATAGACAACTCAGAGTGGATGCGAAACGGCGATTACGCTCCGTCCCGATTGCAAGCCCAGACCGATGCTATCAATCTCATCTCCGGCGCTAAAACCCAGGTTTTTGTTTCTCTTATCTACGCGTTTTGTTTCTGGGTTTGGGTTTTTCGGGCATAAAGTTTGGGTTTTTATGATAAGTTGTCGATTTGGTTGTTTACGTTTCTCTGATGGGTTGTTTTGTAGTCGAATCCGGAGAACACAGTTGGGGTTTTGACAATGGCGGGCAAAGGAGTTCGAGTTTTGGCCACACCCACCACTGATTTGGGCAAAATTTTGGCTTGCACTCATGGTTAGCCCTAGTTCTTGAGAAATTGTTTTTTTTTGATGTTTTTGTTATGTTTTCTCGAATTATACAATGTGCCCAATTTAGATTAGGTATTGTTTGTTCAAGAGTTTAATGTTTGTTCTGTTGTTAGATAATGGCTAAATAGAAATAGACACTTGTAGTTGTATGATAATTGTTTGTAACTGGTTGGGGTTGAGAAAGCGCAGATTTGTGTGTGTTTATGTTACGGTGACATGGGTTCAATAGGATCTCCATCCATTTTTTTTGGAATCCATGTTCATCTTGTAAGCCAGAATGTTGTACCTATTTTATTTCATTGTACGGGGTTGCTTTGATTTGTCTGTTAAGAGCTGTATAGGTATGTGGTAGTGTCTGTGTCATAATTGTTTCCAATGGGCAGCCAACTTAGGGTGAGGAGGTAGGATGGATGAATAATGACTATCCCTATTCAGTAATGTGTTTGTCAATCAAGTAAAAAAAGTAGGTTTTGATCTTTTTTTTTCTACACTCGTGGAGAGTCCGTAATTTAGTTCAGCACTTATAAAACTGTCCTGACCCCAACAAGGGGGTGCATTTTCGTGCTGAGTTGTAATGGACTGATGGTACCCGATATGAGATTTAGAAGAAGTTGAAGCTTCTGCAGCCAAGCAGGTTGATTGAGGGCTGCAAGGGAGATGAGTTTCAGTTTATGTTCTGCTTTATTGGATCAATAAGCCTACCTTTATATTTATGATAGTATATCCCTTTAAGGAGGAAACCTACACATGTAAGCTTTCCATTCTCGTGTAACATTTAACATACAATACCGTGCCTAGGTTATACACTCATGATGAGAAGTGAGTTGTGTAGCAGTTCCTTTGGAGAATTGTTTCTTTTAAACCCGCTATGTCATTCTGTGTGATTCAAAAGCCTACTTTTATATTTATGTTTTTATATCCCTTTTAAGGAGGCATACATATGTAAGTTTTCCATTCTTGTGTAACATTTGTCATATTACCATGTTTAGGTAGGCATGCTCATGATGGGAAATGAATCGTGTAGCAGATCTTTTTGGAAAATTGTTACTTTAAACCCTTGATGCTATTAAATTTTTATTGCACTTTAGAAGATGGTGAAGTGGTTGCTTAGCCCTGAGCGATTTTTTTGCATGCAACTTCCTACCAATGATTTAGTTTGATTGGTTAGTTATCTCCTTTATGCAGGTCTTGAAATAGGGGGTGAGATGAACATAGCTGCCGGGATCCAGATAGCTCAGTTGGCTCTTAAACATCGCCAAAACAAGAATCAGCAACAGAGGATTATAGTTTTTGCTGGAAGGTAGATACTTTTAAGTTACAACTCCCCCTTCACATTTATCATTTCTAACCTTTTCTTACTTGATCTATCATCTCAGTCCTGTCAATTATGACAAGAAGGCTTTGGAGATGATAGGGAAGAAATTGAAAAAGAACAGCGTGGCTCTTGATATCATCAATTTTGGCGAAGATGATGATGGTAAGCCTGATAAACTAGAGGCCCTCCTCACTGCTGTTAACAATAATGACAGCAGTCATATTGTCCATATTCCTCCTGGTCCTGGCGCCCTTTCCGACGTTCTTATCAGGTATGTACATTTCTCTTTATCCTCTCTTCTTTGTATATATTTTCATTTTCAAGCTTGAATTCTGCATGTCGGTATTTGTCAAGTATGAAAATTTAGGAACCCTTTGCCGCCATAAGTAATTTGGAAACTAGGAGATGAACATTTCTTCAAAAAGTAAAAGTGAAAATATATTAGGAATAAAAAAATCTCGGTAGAACAAATGTCTCTACTTTAACCTGTGTAGTCACTTAGGACTGTTGCAAATAACAAGCTTGAGTCATGCCATGCACGTGAACATTCAAAATGGCTCCTTACAAATTTAAAAGCTTTCAACTTTCAAATGGCCTCACTTTTCTTATTAAGTACATTCTTTTCTTTCTATTCTATCTTCTTTGTGTACATATTCAAGCCTTAATTCTTGCGTTGGTATATTCTAAATATGAAAATTTAGGAACCCTCCATAAATAATTTGGAATTTAGGATATGAAGATTTGTTTAAAAGGAAAGGTGAAATATGTTAGAAATAAAAAAAATTACGAGAACAAATGTTAATTCATTACTTTTGCAAATAACAAGATAAAGTATGTGCAATAAAATTGGTTGCTTCATGTATTTATGAAATAAAAAAATTTCAATCCTCAAATGATGTTTTTCTTAACTTATGGCAGTACACCTGTTTTCACTGGAGACGGGGAAGGAGGAAGTGGCTATGCAGCGGCTGCAGCTGCAGCCGGTGGCGCTGGCTTTGATTTTGACGTCGATCCCAATTTAGACCCCGAGCTGGCTCTTGCCCTCAGAGTTTCGATGGAGGAGGAGAGAGCCAGGCAAGAGGCTGCCGCCAAAAGAGCTGCTGATGAAGCTGCTAGGCAGGATACACCTATGACAGAGCAGGTTGATGTTCCGGCTCACGAGACAAATCTTAATGCTGCCACTTCAATGGTCAGTACCATTTTCTAAACTTATATCTTCACTTGTATTGATTTTGGTTGAGAAAACTGATGTTGCTGCTTGGAATATATATCTATACTTGCTCGTCGATAAATAACATTGTTAAATGAGTAAATGCTATTGTTATAGGATGATGAGAATGCTCTGCTAGAGCAAGCTTTAGCGATGTCGATGAATCTCGGATCTGGTAGCTCCGCGATGGATGCCAATATGTCAGAAGCTACCGATGTTGATCAGGAGCTGGCTGCTGGTAGGCTCTTTTCTTATGAATTTCACGTCTTGGCATATATAAAAATAATTATTATGAATATTTAGGATAAAAGTACCAACAGAATTATCTGTTAGTCTAAATTATTTCGATTTTTAACATTTATTTATTTATATATTTTAGAAAAATAAATTGGGAAAAATAGCCTAAATCCGCCTTGACCCTCCTGGGTCCGCCTAGACCCATCTAAGTCCAACTAGACCCACCTAGCCGACCCAATCCGCCTGATTATGTGAAATCGGGTCGGTGTTCTAAAAATCCCCGCCTGGCCCAATTTTTAGAACACTGAAAACCCATCTATTATAGTGCAAACTAAGAACCAATTCCCGTGGTTAGATTAATTTTATAAGTCATTAAGATTAAAACACATCATTAGTATTTTAATTAAATTAAAGTTCATCTTTCACCAAACCGGGACTTAATTGCAGACCTCTATTTTT
This sequence comes from Geranium brycei, assembly GCA_036897365.1. Lineage (NCBI taxonomy): Eukaryota > Viridiplantae > Streptophyta > Magnoliopsida > Geraniales > Geraniaceae > Geranium > Geranium brycei. The sequence goes on along the minus strand of JAYMTP010007989.1, from coordinate 1,123 downwards.
TTATTCCAACGGCTACGATTGGTTATAAGTTTTCACCGCAAGAGTATCACATTGCATACTGATTTTTACTGTTTTGCAACTGCACAGCTCTTCAGATGTCCATGCAGGATGCTGCCAAAGACTCATCAACACAATCGGATGCAAGCAAGGTGTTGGAGGATCAGTCGTTCATGTCTTCTATCCTCGCTTCTGTAAGTTTTTCAACAACCCGATATTCGATCAATGGCCACAGATGTTAAACACGAGAACATGTCAATGCTTACCTTTATAATTTTTTTTCCTCAGCTTCCCGGAGTTGATCCAAACGATCCTGCGGTGAAGGATCTGCTCGCATCTCTCCCAGGTCAATCCGAGGTAAATAGATAAGACTTAGTTAACAATATGGTTCTGCATTTTTCAAGACTCGTCACAGTCACTGAACCTTCTTTTGGTTTGTTATGGCTAAGTCTCAAGAGAAGAAGAGCGAAGACAAACCAGAAAACGAGGAGAAGTGAAGAAATCGCCGATGCTATGTCTCTTCTACGACGGTCTTCGGTTTCAGAATTTATCTTGCCTTAATTTTACTTGGATTAAAATTAAACCTTATTTAGCTGTTCAGACCCGTATATTGATCTTCATGAAGGTCCAGAAAACATTTATTTGTGAATGACATGAAGCAATGTTGCTGGGATGTTATGGCATGCTTTTCTTGGAAAGTTTTTCTGGGGAATGTTAAGATTAGGATGTGAAATTTCAAATTTGGATGGTTTTCTTGAAATTGTGACTATGGGTCCGTGTCAATGTTATGAAAATTTTCGACTTGTTCGATTAATCTTCCAATATGTAGTATGATTTATTTTTTATCGGGATTAATCAGAAGTTAATTTGATTAAATAATTAATCAAAGATTAGTACAAATATTCAATGTGTAATTTCACTTAGGTCACCACAAAACTTTCGTAGTCTCAATTAGGCCACCAAAAATCTAATTTACTTTAAGAGGTCACCAATTCTTTTTTTTTGTCTAACTGTTGATAACACCGTCAATTTTTTTGAAAAGACTAAATTGCCCCTTGTTTGTTTTTAAATTTGCAAAATATGTCATTTCTCTTTTTGAAAGGCTACAGTAACCTTAAAAGCTCTC
>JAYMTP010007988.1:0-10475 GCA_036897365.1 Geranium brycei | reverse complement strand
TGAAAAACCTTTCCACTGGCATAGTGCCCCCAGACGTAGGTGCGGAGTCACCGAACTGGGTAACCACATTGTGTGTCATTTAAGTTTCTGTTCTATTTTGTGTTTATCTGTGCTGCTACCAAGTGTCTGTCACAACATCACAAACATTGTGCCAGACATTCTGTGCCTAATCCGAATTTTCAAATTTCAATTAAATTGTGTCTGTTTTGGTAGATAAAAGTGTTTGGTTCGAACTTGAATGAAATTGTAGAACTTATTGTGAGTGAATTTTGAATATAAAAATTAGTAAAGTTTGAGCTCAACTGAGCTCGATTCAATTAGTTTGTTTTTCACTAAAATAATTTTTTAAAATTAAAATAAATATTAAACGAGTCGGGTCGAGATTGGAATTGGGACAACGAGAGTACGACCTGACACCCCCTTGTCACAGTCTGGGACCCCTTGTTATATGACGAAAATAAAGTCACTTGAAATGGAAAAACTGTGTTGAATACTGGAAATGATTGACCTAGTTTAATATGGGACCCCTTCGTTACACCACTCCCTCCAATAAGATTTACTTTCCCCCTAGTTTATAGTATGGAACCCTACCCTCCTTGTTACAACCGGGGACACCTCGTTACACTACTTTTCTGTAGGGTTCAGTTTCCCTCTCGGTTATAGTATGGAACCCGCCCCTTGTTACAGTTGGGAACCTTTGTAACAGTAGTTGAAACTTCATCTAGTACAATATTTGTACTAAGATTAACAATCTGAATAGTAGTTGTTCAACAATCAGCAAAACTATAAATTAGTGATGAATACTTGTATTTTCATCAACATTCATAGTTTGCATCAAATACAATTCATTAAATCTCATCATCGATTCCTCATCTAAGAATTCAAATATAAGGAAAACTTTTGATGGTATTATGTATTTTTAATTTATACAATACTATGAATACCAACATGAATTTTCAGATTTTAAAACTCTATTGTTTGTAATTGATTTTCCGAATCTCTGAATCGCAAATCATTATTATCACGTCGATCTACCATCTCTGTAAATCGCAATCGTGATTGTGTCATGTCGTGAGCTTTTGAATTCTTGTACTTGCATATTACGTTTTGTTTTTAGGTGTGGTAGTTACGAAAATACCCTCCAATGAATGTATTGATGATTCCATTATATTTTTTCCTAAGTCGAGCTCAAGCTCGACTAATATTTTTTAATCAAACTCAAAATTAATTTTGTAATCTCATCCAAGCTCGAACTAAACACTTTCTCACAATTCGAGCTTAGTTTACTAAAATTCGATTCGACTCTTTTGCACCCCTTATAACCGACAATATTGTATGCATGCATTAATCAACTAGATTTGAATATTCAAAGATTATTTTCGTTTTTAAACTATGAGAAAGTCACCGTTTTTAAGTTGATCTTATATTTTGTTTGGTTTCTTCTATGAAGTTTTAGAAAAGGCAAAAATGCTTCCTTTTGATGGTGGATTGGTTAAATATGTTAATATTGCATATTTGAGAATAGTGTAGGAGTGATACGAATTGGACAAAACCTGTAATTTTGGAACGCTTAAACATACCATTGAATGATGTAAAATGTGTTTACATGTTTCAGGAGGTGAGATCTTTCCAGTGGTATATTAGAAGATCTACACGAAATTTTTTTGAATAATGGGCCAACGATCGGGTTGTGGGCTTGAGCTTGAGCTTGTGTATGCCCGCACGTCGTGGGCGACGCGAATGCCACAGGGAATTGTTATTTTCCAATAATTAAATTCGTAAATAAAGTGGCCAGTGTCATTGATTGAAAATTTCTCTTAACTAAGAACTACTAAAAGTTTTATAATTGATAAGTTTTTGTTTTCCTTTTTCCTTTTAGGGTTCGGCTAACTCTTACTCTATAAATTGAAAACCTACCTAACAACAAAAAATACTTCCATACCCTGGCCGTCTCTCTCTATAAATTCATTCATGTATTAATTGGGTTGGGCTAATTATTGGTAATTAAAATTCAAAAGCATATATTAATGGGACTACGCGAGGTTGCAAGAGGCATGTCGTTGCACTATCTTTTATTTCGCTCGGTGTTCTTATAATTCCAAGACTCGTGAATTAGCCATGTTTGCTTTAATTAACAGTAGCTGGGATTATTGTGCGAGTTTCTCCTACCATCTGGTACTTTGGCTGTCTAGTGTAATCACAGGTTAGTTGCTTTATAATTTTATAATATATCGCGTTTTTCTCTTTAAAAGAAAATTCAAAGGCATCTATTGGTGGGACCACCAATTAATGCCAAAAGTCGGAAGCTATAATATATAGCATGGAGAACAAGTCACTTTAAGCCTTAATCCAGAACTTTTAAGATGAGACTTCTCTAGTCAGCTCAATGTGACGACCCGAGAGTTTTCCCTTATCTTTTCACAGTACGTCTGGCACTTAGGTGATTAGCACTCCTTGTGCACGCCCTAAGTCAACCTTAATCCTACACGAAACAATGTAAGAACAAGAGGAAAACAAGAAAACCCGAAAAGATGACAATGAAGATAACGAACAAGAGAGAATGTAGAAGAGCTCTTTGTATTACACGTGGATATGTTTACAATGCTTGAGTGGTTTGGCCATTTGGGCACCACCCCTATTTATAGTAAAACTCTAATTAATTTTTACATTCCACTTTAGAGGGTTAGGATTAATCTTTTAGATTTCTCTACAAAAATATCCTAAATAAAATATTCATACTAATCTAAATATCTTGGGTAGTTTGCTTGACAAGTTTCGGACAATTTGAACAGGAAAAATTTAGAGAACTCTCTAAAATTCATGTGAGCGTGGATCAATTGGCTTGGGCCACTTTAGGCCCATTAGCTTGGGTTGTTACATCAAGTCTAGGTGTGCATCGGGTTCGGTACAATTCAATGGAATAAAGTTGTTCAAGCGTTAGAGTATTGAGTACTTGTAGACCACCAATACGTAAAGTTCTTGGTGGCGACCTCATGTTGTAGTTTTCATTAATTGATGTTGTCCATTTCACTTCACTTAGTGGATCTCATTCGTACATAATATAACAGTAATATATAGTTTTAAAATGTTACTCCACTAGTGGCAAGTGTCAAACGAGAAAAGTTGAGGAACTAAAAATTGTTAAATAACTTTTCAAATGGTAATAAAGACAGGAATTAATGACAAAAACTGAATATAAAAAAATTAAAATCCAAAGAAAAAACATCTTCAATTATTACGGCCTCAAGCTTGTTAATGTTGACACGTGTTTATTAAATCTCATCATATATATGGAAGTGCAACGAAAACCATAATATAACATATACAATATATATCCAGCTGAATATATATACGATTAAGAGGTGATAATCATGGCAAGTTTATGTCCAGCTACATATGAAGGCATATTACACTATTATGTATATATGAACGTATTTGTGGTAGCTATGTTGATTTCAAGTATTAGATATGTGTTAAACAGGAAAGACGTCGTGGCCGGAGCTGTTGGGAAAAAGTGCAGAAGAAGCGGTGGAGACGATAGAGACGGAGAATCCTAATGTTCATGCCGTCGTGGTGACGGTAGGAAGTCAGGTGCATGCGACCGTGTTCGGGTGTATGTTCTTCCCAACAATGTCGTCTCCGTCGTCCCAATCGTCGGCTAGCTTTCTATCTATATACATTATAATCAATATGGCTACTTAATAATTAACTCTACTCTTTTCCCTCCTTTAGTCCTATGTACTTTTCTCACAATGATACGCATATGCAATGCAATTCCCAATTACTATAAGTACACTGTAATGTTTGCTCTTCATTTTATGAATAAATGGTGGCCAATATTATTATTACATGCTACACCCTAGTCCTCATCGAATGTATGTAAGACCTCTTTCTATGACAAATTAAAGAATGCAGTTGAAAAATACATTTGTTGAAATCCACACCTGAGACAAAGTCTCACATTAGAAGTGTATAAGGTGAAAAGATACATTAGATTTAAGACCTTCTAAACTAATATGTACATCATCAATGTAATTTTGGTAAGTTTTTACCTGATGTAATTCTAGTTTTAGCTCCCTCCCTCCTTGAGATCTTAAGCTATTTATTCTCAATAAAACTTTACATTGTTGAGCAAAAGATAAAATGTGGAGTAGTCTAACGGATTTGCTCAAAGAACGTCAAAGGAAAATCTTGGGGATATCAAAATGAGAAAAATTAGGAATGGGGTTCATTTATGACTGAAGGAGAGAGAAAGGCGAGAGTGGGAGAGGAGGAACAGGGGAGAGAAAAAAAAACAAAAAACAAAAAAAATTCAACGACGTCAATTTGAAAATTAAAACACAAAAGGCTATTTTGGTCACATAGAGAAACTTGTGAGTGAAAGATAGTCTCGAGTGTGTAGCCTCCCTTAGATCCTGTTTCCGACTATGGGTGTCGGTGACGATATGAATTTTCGGAGGTGATCGACAGATTTTAAGGTTTTGCTAGAAAAGAGGTTGGAAATGGGGATCAGTTTCCGACTCTCCCTTGGTCTGGGCACAAGGGAACCTCCGAGGGGTGTGACCCAGTGATCCTTGGTGAGGAACTCCTTGGTATCCAGTCCGCAACACCTTGGTGATGAATCTCGCGGGTATCCAGTCCGCAGCACCTTGGTGAAGAACTTCCGGAGAAGCGCTCTCTTGGTTCTGGACCGGTTTTGATCCAAATGAAACTCCGGGAGGGGCCGAGTTGAGAGGGGTCGTCGAAGTGTTTGTGAACGTTTGTGGCGAGGGGTGTGGAGTAGGTGGCCAGAATTGAGAAGTGATGGTTCCGATAAATGATCAGATTGACATAGGAGGATGGGAGAGTGGTCGAACTGTTGTTTCTTCATAGTTTTCTCTTTGTATTGCTTTGAAATGTATTCTATGTTATATTCTATCATGTTTAGTTTTGTATTTGGGTCACGTTATAGGATGATAAATTATAAGATCATCTTGCTTTTATTGGGCTCTCGCTTGGAGGTAGATATAGGTTTTGTTGTTATATTCCCTCTATTGTACTTGATGGAGACAATTTAAATATTTGAATAAAGAGATCGATTTTTTTAAATTTCTACTTAGAAAGAAACCTTACCCCTCTAAATTTATTTTGGATCTGCATCTAAACTTCAGTTATGACGAATTTATAACCATTAATAAGTTTAAACGCTAAAACCTATTATATGAAAATTTTAGTATATTTTTCTGATAAAAAGTGTCGTAAAGTATAAAAATAAAATATTTCTTTTCTCAAACCTAACTGATCACAAGGTGGGGAAAGGCTCATGCAAGTTGGTCCACAATCACAGTGGCCCAAACAAAGCCCATGATTCGGGTGTTCCAATTCGAATTATTTCTCATTTACATTATGAAGAACTTTGTATTCACCGGGTAATGGTAATTGCCAATAGGGATGCACACTAGCCAAATTTTTAACCACCTCGAATTTGACCCGATAAAATATTTATTTCAAATTTTTTATAGTCGAATTTGAGCGCAAGGCTAGACTCGATAAATAAATAAGCTTAACTCAATTTTAATATTTCAGCATTTGATATGTTTGCAAGCCAGCTTGATCCTCTACTATATATATGCACACATACTTACACACCAAACGCTTGTGTAGGGGTCTCCTCTGGTTCTTTTCGATGACGCTTAATGTTCCGACGTTGTTTCGCCTTCTTGTGTAGGTGTCGCCTCGGGCTCCGGTGTTGGCGACGCCTTGGTTACTGGCGAATCTGATGTTTCGGGGTGTGCAATTTCGTGTGTTGTCGACTCTCTTCCCAAAGGCATGTTCACTATTTCCAAAGCTCATAAATTGCATTTTGTCAGGGCTTCTGTTCGTGGCCCGGTAGTTGGGCCTTCATTGGGCTCTACCTCCCATATGAAAAAAGCCTCTTCTACCATTCCACTCAAGCCTAAGCCAAAAGTACTTCATATGGACATCAAGCAACCATCAAAGGAAGTAAATCCGTCAAACAAGATTTCTTGGACATAATTTTGGACGGAATCAGAGTAGTTTATCAAAGCTCCATCGCATTTCTTGTATCTCAAATTGTCGCTCAATTCCCTCAAATCAGTCCAAGAAATTCTATGGAGGCCTGGTTTCTCTTTGAATTTCTTATCTCAATTTTCTCATTTGTTTTGTATTATGTAATTGGTCAATCTCTTTCTCCTAACTTAGGAAAAATTGGTTTGGTTTTATAATACAATCTCTCTTTGTTGAGCAAAAAAACGTACACACCAAACGCACTGAATGAAGTCAAGCCTATTTTATGCTGACTCGTTTAATATTTATTTTAATGTATTGTAATTATTTTAGTGAAAATTAAGCTAATTGGATCAAACTCAAGCTCGACTATTGATTGGTTTTATTATAAGCTCATTCAAGGTCGAACTGAACACATTTTTACAAGTTGAAATCAGTTTAATTAAAATTCAGTCCGACTCCTTTACACCTCGTATAACCGACAATATTATAAATTATTATAATCAACGTGTGGGTGTATAATATAAGAAGTTGTGGAAACAAATATATACACGTTTCTCTGTTCTCTTTTGGCGGTCAAATAAGAAGCCATTTTCAATTTGTAACAATCAGAACTATTGCCATTATCTTCCGGATAAGAAATCGGCATACATAAAAGGTCAAATTTGATTCTAATGCAATATATTGTACAGCAAAGCAAGCAATATATATAGATTCGAATATACAGAGATTATTTCCCGTTTTTAATGTTTGAGAAAATCACCGTTTATAAGTTGATCTTATATATTTTGTTTAGTTTCCTATATATATGAAGTTTTTAAAAAGGCGAAACTTCAAAGGAGAGCAATATGTGTTCATGTTCTCTTAAAACTATTTTCAGTAATTGATTGCCTAATTATGTACTGATTAATGACATGTATTAAATATATAATTCAAAGGCATCTATTAATGAGAGTAGACCAATTTTCGGTAAGTCAGATATTCTAACAGTAACAGTTTCAAAATATGTATCCGTTGACAAATAAAAAAAACTTGATGAACTAAATGGTTGAATAACTTTTCAAATGATAATTAGGACACAAATGACAAAATTTAAATAAGAAAATTCAACTCCAAAGAAAAAACATGTTCAATTATTACGGCTTCAAACTTGTTGACACGTTTCATAATCAGTTCATACATATTGTGAATCTCACTATATATATGGAAGTGCAATGAAAACCATCTCAAGCAACATAATATATACACAATATTCAGCTGAATATATACGATTAAGAGGTGATAATCATGTCAAGTTCATGTCCAGGTATATATATATGAATGCATTCCACAATTACGTGTATATATATATATATATATGTAAACGCAGTGTTGTTTATATTTGTGGTCATTGATTTAGAGTATTATATATGTGTTAAATGATGATTACAGGAAAGACGTCGTGGCCGGAGTTGGTTGGAGCAAGAGGAGAAGATGCGGCGGATACTATAGAGAGGGAGAATCCTAATGTGGACGCCATTGTGCTGCCGGTAGGAACTCCGGTGACACAGGACTTCAGGTGCGACCGTGTTCGGGTCTGGGTTAATCCCGATGGTCTCGTCGCTTCTACCCCCAGGGTCGGCTAGCTACCGCAAATTTCCCATCTATCTGTCTATCTATCTATCTATCTGCTATAATCAATATGGCCGCTTAATAATTATACTCTTTCTCCTTGTACTTTTGTGAGAAATATCGCAAGCATATCTACATATATATGTAGTGTGTAATGTTTGTTTATGAATAAATGGTGGCTATAATATACTATTACATGCTACAGCTTCTCTTTTCCAACACTAGACCTCGACAGATAATTACATGATGATAGTTAATTTTAACAAGGTATTAATTATTCTTTGAAAATGCTTCAAACTTACTACATTGTATATATATATATTCCATTTTTATGTATTAAAATGTTATTTAATAATCACTTGTTTATAATCCAAGGACAAATCGGTCTAAAGTTTATTCAATACTGAAAATATCATTTTAATAGAAATCTCGGAAACAATGAAAATTCAATTAAGATGCACATCAAGTAGAATAACATGAATTTTTTAGAACCATTTAATTTTGTTTTTGTTATATTTCTTAAACATCTATAGAAGAAATGTCTACATTGTTTCACCATCATGTATATATCGGTCTTTCGACTTTATTTGAACAATATATGAACTAATTATTATTTATCTCATCATAGTTTCAACCATCAAAACATAGTATAAACACGTAAACCCATGACAAACATAATTGGATACAAAAGCTGACAAATCAATTCAACCATATAAATCCCAAGTCAATAATCCAAACCCAATCTCATACAAATTAAAACCAGTTTCAAAATCAACACAAAAAAATCCAAGTAAATGAAGTATGAAAGTACTAATCTAAACGATTAACAAAACTCATGCTCCAAGTTTTTCTTCTCCAATCTCTATCCTCCTCTAATCTACACTAAAGCTACCTAGTTTTCGTACCCCTTATTTATGTATTCTGACTTTGCTATTTATACAAAACCAATTAACGTGGGGGTAAAAACGTACTTTCAGCAAAATCTACCCAGACTTGCGACACTTGACGGGGTAAGGTTCACGGGGTAAACACCCGTCAAGTCGGTCAAGCCCGGCGATGGAATTTTCTCGGGTTACGGGTCGGCTTAACAGGGTGGACACATCGGCAAGTCTTGCCCGACAGGTTGGCCCAGGAAGGTCAGACCCGACAAGCTAGAATCAAATTGATGAGCTCTTTGCCAAAGGTTGACGGGGTAGAACCCAGGTCCTTACGGTTTTCCGCATGGCCAGCTCTACGGTATAAAAAAATAAGCATATGCAAAGGCCTCATGTATATTTAAGGCCTCAAATGTTTTTTTTGTAGTTAATTGTGTATTCTAAATTTAAAATATATATAATGATAATTTGTATTTATTCAAAGTTAAGTTTAGTTAAAATATTTATTTAATAAGTATACATTTTTTCTATATATATAATATAAATACAATGTGCTTGGTAACAAATAATTATACGAAAATAAACTACATCAAAGTTTATATGCTTTCAAAAGAAATCAAAGTTTATATCAATCTTCCCTCAAAAAAAAAGTTTATATCAATCTGTTTATACTAATTCTTAATAACAAATTTTTTTTTATACTTTTATGTTCGGAATAGAACATTCACATATAGTATACATTCTCAAATTACTACAAATGTTTTTAGAACAGCATTTAAGCATAAAAATAGCCTAAATCATTGATGAAACTTAAGTTTTAAGGGTGCTGATTACCGCTCAATTTCAAAATGTTAATAAAATCAAATGAAGAAAATTAAATAAATTGACAAAAGTCAATTTAACCCGTGATGTAATTATTTTCCTAACTTAATTTGTTAGGCTCATTTGAGATCGAAACAAACAAAATATAATGATTTTCTATAAATTTGTGTATTTTTTAATGTTATAATTTTAAAATAAAAACCTTATTTTACCTTTTGCTTTAGGCCTCAATATAGGTCGGGCCGGCCCTGGTTTTTCGTAACTGATGTTTCTCCTGGGTATAGTTCCAAAATGATCATTTTCACCTGAAAATACACTTAATATACCCGTAAAGAAAATATGGTATAAATAACACTAAAACTATTAAAATCGAGTTTAAATGAGAGGATTTAACTAGAGAGTAGACAAAAAATTCCTTTCTTATCACCGTGCTTGCACAAAACATACCTTCAAGGTATGAGCTTACCCTATGAATTTCATTTAGTTGCATGCGAAGCCGATGAGGAATGGTACAGAATTTATTATGTCCCGACTATCGACACTCTAACTAGAGGTGGTCTTGGGTCGAGTTTCCATTCGACTCAATCCCAGCCTTCGGATCGAGCTATGAAGCCATAACTCGGCCCGTCACGGTGGGAAGGTCTCAATGAACCAGAGAACTATCCACATGAGTTGTACTTTGATCTAGACATTCCCGGAAATGCATCGACCGAGGGTTGGACGAGGACGAAGAGAATTGAGGTGGTTCCTGTAGGAATTATACTCTAGACTCAATCATTGTGCATAATAGTTAAGTACATTACACATAATGTTTTATTAATAGCGATTAATAAATGGCTTATATTGTTATCTTACACGGATACTTGTTGTTGTCGTAATATGATAAGTCCTTGCTTAAAATGTTATACATGACATCGTAATGGGGATTACAATAATGAGAGTCATGTATTATAGACCTTAATCTAAACTGTTCTCTAAGACCAGCTGGCCCTCAAAAGGCGACGACACTGAGATAGGCGCCACCGTCAATAACGTTGGGGTTGTCACGGATTCAAGCGAATCGATTTAGATTCGCCAGGGTTGCTCATCGGCGGCTGGAGCGAGCTTCTCCTCCACTAATTCCTGGGTGGACTTGCTCCGATAAGGTAATATATTTGGGTT
>JAYMTP010007987.1:0-10476 GCA_036897365.1 Geranium brycei | reverse complement strand
AATAATTAATCATTACAAAAAAATATTAATAATTAAATTAAAAATAATAACTAATAATGTAAATAAATAACTAATAATAATATATAAACAAAAACATTTTTCTTCAAAGTTGTAGATTTTCTAATTCTCTTCGATTTGATGTATCATGAGTCCGAAACAGAGCTCGTACAAGAGAATTATGTCATTCAGAAGTTTTAGTATATTATTAATAATTAATAAATTATATTAATAACAATTAGAGAGTTGAGCAAATGTTGAAGACATCTTTTTATATTTTTATTTATTTATTAAATAAATATAAACTAATTTTGAATTTGAACCGATCCGACCGGCCTGATTTCAAATCAGAACTATTGAGGGTATTTTGGTCTTTTTACCTCAAAATTCTATAGATTTAACCATGTTAGAATTAAATGAGACGAAATATAATTTGAGTGACTGCAAAATCGAGTTTTATATTTGAGTGTACTTACGTGAGAATGACATATAGTTGGATACACTTACGTGTAACTGCCCCTCCGTCTGTTCAAATATGAAGATTGAAATGAAGTGGTTTAGGTTGGTTAGCCCAGCCCAACAGGAAGTAATGGGCTGAGCACGCGTAGACAAATAAACGAAGAGAAGAGTAGTATAGTGAGAAAGGAAGAAAATAAAATAAAAACAACGCGGATTGAATCTCGCGATCTGACTCTGTAACTTCCAGAGGCAGAGAGAGAGAGAGAGAGAGAGAGAGAGAGAGAAGAATAGCAGCTGCAAAGATGATGCACGGCAAGTATACAAGCTTAGATAGCGAGAACGTCCCTGGATCTGTACCCGTAAGCTTCCTTTTTCTCCGATCCATTTTCACTATCTCTTCTCTACTCACTATCTCAACCTGTTGAGTTGTATTTCTTGATCTAAATCTGTAATTCTTACAGGCCGTTCCAGATTCGGGCCCAGCCACTGTCAAATTCGCAGGCACTGATCCGTTAATCCATTTTTCTTGCCGCCGTCGGTTATCGCAATTTGTCCGTTTGTTTGCCTAGAATATACAGGATACAAATCAATGAATCAAGCATATGGTTCTGGATATTATTGAATTATTCGTTTGTGTTATGCTGTGTATTAATGTTGGGATTAAGATGAATCAATCGATTATATCGAAGGAGCCTGCTGGGCATTTAGCTCAGGATATGTGTTTTCATTCTCTGGAAATCAGACAAGCATTTTGGTAGAATTATTTTTAGATATGTAGTTTAACGGTGAAGAATAAAACTGAGTCTATTTAACTTCTTTTTTTTGTGAATTCTCTCAAAGAATTATGGAGTTCTCCCATTTATTTCCTTCTGTTTTTTTGGGCGGGGTGGTTCAGCTTCAGCTAATATCAAGACAGTGCCAAATCTGACAATTGATAAATGTTTTTGGTGCAGATTCAAGTCTTCAGACATTTCCCCCAGCTAAAGTACAGGGGAAGATCTCTGGTGTTTCTCGTCCTCCTCGTGACGCAGATGGTATGCATAACACTGATTTGATTTCTTCCTTTGAGTCATAAAAATGTGAGGCCTTTTCTTGTAGGGCCTCAACTCGCCAGCATTATGTTTCTGTAATTTCTTTGTGCCTTGTGTTATCGAGTTCGTGCCATATCCTACTACTGTTGGCATTGTTAGTACAGTCAGTAATGAGACTTCCGTTGGAGCTAGGAGTAATGGACGGAGCTCTCTAAGCTCACCATGTCATTTTCTTCAGTTGATAAGATTCATAAGTTAATTGTTGCTTGTCAACTAACCTAACCCGTTTGATATCCCATCCATTTTGTGATCCATTTAAAAACAAAAATATTAGTTTTATTCAAACAATTTGTTTAACGATGTCTGGTGGTGAAACCATTTTAATTACCCACCCGCCCATAACATATCCATGTTGATTTACTCAATCCAAAAATGTTAATGTGTTGAGCAGGTAATGTGTATAAATATGTTTATGACCATTAAATGGGCCGTATAACTCAATCTGTTAATGCTTAGTTCGTGTTTGGGTTGACTCATATATTACAATGCACAATTTTCAACGCGACACAAGCGATCCATGAGCATGGATTGCTACCTCTACCATAAGCTTCCTGCCAGGACGCCTTTCGTGCTTAGAAGCACTCTACTTATTTAAATAAATTATTTTTTATTTTTAGTTTGTAACCTTCCCTTACAATGCATTATTGATGCTTTTCAGCTATGAATTCTTTAGATGTCGACATTTGTTAGTGCCAACAGAGTTCACTCTTGGAATATTTAAGATATGGATGAATGTTTGATTGTCATGTTGATGAATTTGCAATTTGTTCATTTAAAACCTTATATAGTAATGGTACATTTTTTTGCTTTGTGGTGTCGTTTTAAATGGTTTATTTCCTTCATGTGGCTTTGATATCTGTTCTGCAGTTTTTAAGTGTAAATTCATGTTTTGTTGACTCAATAGATGGAACTTTATTCTGAAGGGATATATTTGCATTGTGTTCATATAATTGCCTTCATAATTATAAATTTTCTCAAACTAGGCTTAATATATTGGGTCGAACTCCAAATCTATAAGGTTAACCTTATTAGTTGGGTGTGACTCTAGCCTTTATATTTAGCTCTTTTTCTTCATATTTTTCCGACGTGGGTTTACAAATATCAACACTAACATTAATCCATTGTAACAAAGACACACTTTATACATTCTTGCTGATAAAGAAAACAATAGCCAATCATTCAACTGCTAAGGAGTGGATAATCAAGAAGAACTTGGGTCGGAATTGTCTATTAATGCTTGTAAACCAAATGATATCATGACCCTAAATGGATTATTTGGCAGATCATCTTGAGAACAACTGTAACAAAACTTGGAACGTATGAAAACTGTAGAAAAGCTCTTCTTTCACCATCCTTAGCATACCATGTTTTGTTTTGTTTAATGGGAAGTTGACTATTTTTCCTGAAAAGGATACCCACAAATTGGACCAATGAAGTTGTATTGTTCTCACTTTTATGGATTTCATTTGTTATTGTTATGTTACTGCTGACTAAGTTGATGGTACAGATACATTCTCAAAACCTGCATCTGGTTCTGCTCCAGATGCACCTCAGCCAACTGGTTGGTTTCGAACGTTCACTGTTGCTGCTTACCAGCCATACTTTGATGTTGATACTTCAGATGTACTTGGCAGGATCAAAGACTCACTCTTTCCATTTAGAGGAACCTTTAATGAGAAAACAGCCAATAACCCAGATTTGTAAGTTTTCCTTGTACAACAACCATAAGCTTTATCAAGCATTTGCATTGTCGAATGCTAATATTGAATTCTGTGTTGCAACGCCCTTGCGCCGAAACTTTTGGTTTTCTAGAAACCCTGGCATGATGATTTTACATGCATTTGATACATGGTGGAAGTTTGGTGAAAGTTGTTAGCAGCAATGGATGAAATGTGGTTGGACTGTTCTACATATGATGATTACATTAAGAATGGTCCAAATATCATAATGCAACATTCCATATGCAATGTCTCATGGATTTGTGCATACCTGTCTTTTATATCTTACATTATGTTTTGGTAAAAGCTTTATAGATCCTTGTGTAACATATATACATATAATTATATTTTTATATGCAAGTGTGTATATATTCTGCGCTGTGGTAAGTTTGTCATCACACTGACTGAACTTTATATGATTCGATGGTATAGACTATATAATAGATGCCTTTTTAGGTGAAGCAAAATGTAAGAGGTGTCTGTGCTATTATAAGTTAGGAAGTGCCCAGAATTCCTTGTTTAAATACCTGTTAAAAACAGATTGAATTATTCCTTCAGAACTGGATCTGTAAATATATCTAATGGTAGGTAAATATATTTTCAACAAAATTTTGAGATAAAAAAAAATTGCTTGCAAAGAATCTTTGCTGAGAAATAAGACTAGACGTTTGAAAGACCTAATTGCCATCTAATATGCCTACCCTCCCTCTCTCTCTTTTGCACGCGCACGCGCACACGCACACCATCATTAACCACGCCAGGTTACCATCCTTCTCTTGTCACGATAAAAGTTTGAGAGAAATATCAAATTCTATGCAGGTATGGACCATTCTGGATATGTACTACCCTTATATTTGTTGCAGCTTCCATTGGCACTTTTGTGACATATGTAGCTCACAGGCTGGAGCACAAGAATTGGGACTATGACATTCATATGATGACTTGGTCTGCTGGGTTGTTCTATGGTTATGTCACTGTTGTCCCTCTTATATTGTATGTAATCCTCAAATACTTCTCCGCTCCATCAGGCCTTGTGCAGCTGTTTTGTCTTTACGGCTACTCCCTATTTGTTTTTATTCCTGCAATGGTAAGTTTATTGGCTCCAAGGATTCTCCCTTTGAAATACAACATGCGAACTTGAAATATATCCTCCCACATAATTTATTTGTTTTTTTAAAAGGGTTTTATAATATAGGTCTAAGGAAATTCTTTACTGTATTAAGATCGCAAAGTTTTTCTGGGAGCTTTATGCCGGAATAGTCTTTTATGGTATCATGGGTCAACTTGAAAGTCTCGGATGTGAGAAATGACCCCTTTAAGCAAACCACGGTCACATTTTACAGCATATTTAAACAAATGGTTCTATCTTGTAGAGTTATTTGATAAATAACTCAGACAGCGTATGCCGGGCTTGCTAGACATGATTTCTGAAAAAATGGAACCTTTTACAAGTATCCAAGACAATGTTCTGTATAAAATAAGTCCTTATTTTCCAATTATGGATATTTCAGATGCCAATATATGTTGTTTTCAAGCTGTTTGTAGTAGGTAAACATGCATGCAGCCTTTATATATGTTCACCAAGTATGATGGGCTTTTCATAGGTTCATATAAGCAAAATGAGGACCTTTTTCCTGCTAGGTTCTGAGTATATGTAAATTTTATGAACTGGCATTGATATTAATCTCTCAATTTGGCTGCAGTGCCTCTCCATTGTACCGGTGGAAATTTTCAGGTGGGTGGTTGCAGGTGTAGCAGGGTTCATGTCAGCAAGCTTTGTGGCTCTTAACCTGAAAGCTCACATTGTCTCGGCTGGTGAAAGATGGTTTTTGATTGTGGCTGGTATCTTCCTATTGCAACTAGCACTGTCGGTCGTCCTGAAGCTATACTTGTTCACTGTCACCGTCACTGTCACAGTATAGGAAAACAGTTCCTTGAAAGGCACCAACAGAAGTGTAGATTTAAGTGAGTGTTTTGAACAGATTTAGAAGGAATATTATGCACCGGTTATTACCTCCTTGTAATTCATTCATTTGCAGCAATTTAGTTAAAGCAACTATTCTGCCATAAACCATAGGCTCTTCCTTCAACTGAGCTATAGATATCTCATATCAACCAACTCTTGATTCACGATGCGGTTATGTATATGTATCGTACGGTCAAATAATTTTGCATTGGGTTTAATTTGTTATTCAAAGAGATTAATCAATTTAGTGGGCGGATTGTGGACTTTTGATCATTGTTTTGAAAACCCTCAACTTGTTTGATTAATTCCTGAACAGTTATCGATTAATTCTTTGTTAATTTTTGAATGTGATTTATTTTTAGACTACTTCTTGACTAATACTTGATTAGTCTCTAGAAGGTTTTATTTGCCCGACTAATGCCTACTATTTTTGAGAACATTGCTTTCCATACGCCGTTGGTCTAATTGATAGGAGCCTAACTCCGGATAGTAGTTCTCTTTCGGATCCGGATCCTAGGAGATACTCTAACGTTCACATCTCGTTTCCTAAGGCATTTGTAAGAAAGAAGAGAGCAACAAAAACACGATAAGGACTCTATTTTTATTATATTAGTTTTAGGTTATATTAGTTTAGAGTTTAGTTTAATTTGGACTTATCTTTGGTAGCAGAGTTTATGTGGATCTCTAGCTTAGTAGGAGGTTGTGGGCAGGCTAGATATACCTGTCAATACCATTAATAAAAACATTGAGAATTATTTGGTAAAAGCTTCACTCGAGATCTGGAGTTCTCTCACTAACGAATTCCTCCAGCAGCGATTGGACGAGGCAGGAAGTTTTGGGGCACCTCGCGTGACCCGTCGAGCACACATCCATCTTCTTCTACCGGACTCATAACTCGATCCCACGCCAAGGACCATAACAACTTGGTATTAAAGGCAAGGGCTATGGGAGACGAAATCGGAGAACAACTCAAAGAGTTTACGAGGGAATATAGATTGGACAAACAAAATGCAGGTGCCTGACTGAACGATATCACCGCCTAAATACAGCAACTGACCAAATCAATGGGATTAGGTCGATCGAAGGCAAGCCCTGGCGAGGGAAGCCGAGCGCCGGAACAGGTTAGTACAAATAGACCAGATGGAATAATGGGCAACGGGAATAAGGGACCTTCTTGTTTTGCACGTATGGATATTCCCTGGTTTAATGGTAGCGAGGACGCGATCATTTGGCTTAATCTATGTGAGAGTTACTTTCTCCATCAACGGGTCTCCGAGGACGAGATGGTTTCGTTCGCAGTGTTTCACTTAGAAGCGGACGCCCAACTCTGGTACATGAAATTACAGAGGGAGCATCCCCATATACTATAGGGAGTGTTCAAACACTTTTGCAATGTAGTATTTGGGACGCAAGTGAGGGGTAACCAGTGGGGACCATTGTCAAAACTAAGGAAGACGGGTACCGTAGAACAATTTCAGAAACAATTTGAGAAGTTATCTGCTCAGGTACCGTCCCTGACAGCAGAACAAGAAGTAGAGTTGTTCATCAGCAGGCTGTAAGAACAGATTGGGGGAAGATGTGGAGGTCTAGTGTCCGACCAGTCTAATGGCTTCCATAGGTCTGGCTCGCTTATACGAGCGATGTCATAGCCGCAATCGTGAAGGTAACTTCGGCAACAAGCGAGGGAATCAAGGGGGTCCGTCTAGGACACCCTTCGTAAGGCAGATTTCCCGAGCGGAAAGAATTGAACGAATGGCTAAGAGCTTGTGCTTTAATTGCGATGAGAAATACGAGGCCAGACACCGCTGCAAGAAGTTATTCTGGCTCGAGGCGGTGGAGTTGGAGGATGCCGACGAAGCGGACGAAGATTAAGACAACCCCAAAATTTCACTCTACGCAACTTCAAGAACAACACACAACACTGCATAAACCATGAAAATAGAGGGGGAGGTCGGCAGCCAGAACATCATTATTCTTGTTGACTCCGGGTCGACACATAGTTTTATTGACAAAGCATTTGCAAGAAGATTTTGAGATCCTATGGAGTCCCGGTCCAATTTAAGAGTCACGGTGGCTAACAGGGAGCAACTATGGAGTCTTGGGGTATGTTGAAAGGTTCCTCTCAGGTTAGTGCTCAACTTTTTCCTTTCGATTTATTTTTGTTTCCTTTATGTGGGTTTGAAGCTGTGCTAGGTGTTAATTGGCTCAAGACTCGTGAGGAGATAATATGTAATTTTGAGATGCTCCAAATGAAGTTCTAGTGGTATGGTCACACGGTTCTTTTACAGGGTGTTCAATTGGTAAGAGCTCAACTGGTCATAGCAGCAGTCCATGAAGAGTCCGAACGTCAAGGACAATTCCTAAAGTTGCTCGTCGAGGTTCCAGACCTATTTTCCATGCCTGTTGGGTTACCCCCGTCCCGAGCATATGACCACCACATACATTTACATCCCAGAGCTGGTCCGGTGGTGGTGCGACCGTACCGTTACCCACACATGCAGAAGGACGAGATCGAGAAGTAGTGTCAAGAGATACTGCAACAAGACATTATCTGCCAAAGCCACTCCCTATTTTCACCCCCGGTCCTATTAATGTTAAAGGCAGATAATTCATGGAGATTCTGCATTTATTATCGGGCATGGAATGAAAAGACAGTTAAGGACAAGTTCCCAATTCTGGTGATTGATGAGTTACTAGACGAATTGCACGGGGCAAAATTCTTCTCGAAGTTGGACCTCCGTTCGGGCTACCACCAGGTCTGAATGCACCCACCAGATGTCGAGAAAACAGCGTTTCAAACTCACCACGGTCATTTCGAGTTCTTGGTAATGCCGTTTAGACTTACAAACGCCTCGTCCACCTTCCAAGCTTTAATGAATGGAGTTTTCGAGCCTTATCTCCGTAAGTTTATGCTCGTACTTTTTGACGACATCTTGATCTACAACCCGTCGTGGACCGAACACTTACACCATCTTCGGGTGGTATTTTCTCTTCTCTACCAATACTCTTTTTATTTTAAACGGAATAAGTATTTGTTTGCCGAGTCGCAAATAGCTTACCTCGGTCACGTAATTTCAGCCGAAGGGGTACATGCCCATACAGACAAGGTCTAAGCCATGAGACAGTGATCATTAAGAAGCACCCCAAAAAGGGTTACGAGGCTTTCTAGGCCTCACCGAATACTACCGTAAATTTTTCAACAACTATGGTATAATTGCAGCTCCGTTGACAATGATGATGAAAAAGAATGTTTTCTTATGGACCAAAGAAGCAGAAGGGACATTCTAAACCCTCAAGTCTGTGATGTCCACAACACCTGTTTTGGGTTTGCCCAACTTTTCATAACCTTTCACCATTGTTTGCAACACTGCCGACGCCGAGGTGGGGTGTGTCCTTCACCAGGGAGGGAACCTGATGGCCTTTTACAGCAAACCATTCGCCAACAGACACATCAAGCTTCCCGCCTACGAGAAATAATTATCGGGATTACGAAGGCGGTCTGACATTGGTAGCCTTACTTGTGGGGTTGGGTTTTTGTGATCCGCACATACCACTTCAACCTAAATACATGCTCGAGCAACATATTACCACCCCGCACAAAAAAAGTGGTTAAGTAAGCTACTCGGGTTCAATTTCTGAGTTGAATATAGAGATGGTCGTGAAAATATCGTGGCAGATGCCCTCTGTCGCCGTGATGAGGACATGGGGTTGAATCGTGCTTTGTCTATGCCACAAGCTGAATTGTTATTGCAACTAGTACATGAGAACCTCCATTGCCAATAACTGTTGGACCTACAAGCCAAAATCAATGCCGGAGAAATGAAGACAAATGAAAAATTCAAGAAAAAATGGTCAAATTTAAGGGAAGGGTGTTTGTGCCAGCAACCTCCCCCTGATCCATGTGATTCTCTCGGCATTCACGACAAAGGACGCAAAGGGTACCAGAAAATGGTGCATCGGATAGCCGTTGATTTTTTCTCGCACGGACTCAAAACCACAATACGGGATTATGTGGTAGCGTGTCTGACAAGCCAGCGGAATAAATCCAAACACTTGTAGCTGGCGGGTCTCTTACAACCGTTGTCGGTCCCTCTCCAAGTATGGGCGAACGTCTCGATCGACTTCATTAACACACTACCGAACTCCACGGGTAAAACTGTCCTACTAGTCGTGGTAAATCGGTTTTCCAAATATGCTCATTTTGTGCCAATGTCTCACCCTTATTCAGCAGTATCAATGGCTTGTGTGTTTTTGATAACATTGTCAGGTTGCATGGCATCCCCGAAACAATCGTGAGCAATCACGACGTAATTATTACAAGCACCTTTTGGGCGGAGCTGTTCCGACTCAATGGTACCGAGCTGCACATGAGTTTGGCCTACCACCCACAAACCGATGGTCAGACGGAGGTGGTCAATCGTACGATCCAAATGTACCTTGTGATCAGCCGCGCAAGTGGATGTCGTGGCTAGCATGTGCCGAGTATTGCTGTAACACGAGTTACCACTTGTCATTAAAAATATCTCCTTTTCAGGTTTTCTATGGTCGTCCCCCGCTATGGATGCAAAATTATCTACTAGGCTCTACCAAGACAGAGGCCGTAGACAAGGAGCTGCAATCCAGATACATAATGCTTCAACATCTCTAGGATCAACTATTGCGTGCACAACATGCCATGAAGGCCCACTATGACTTACACCATATAGATGTCCAGTAGGAAAAAGGGGACATGGTGTTCGTTCGCCTACAGCCATACCGACAAACGAGTCTGTCCGAACGTCGCGACAAAAAGTTGGCTCCGTATTTTTATGGTCCTTTTCAAGTGGCCAAGAAGATTGGGCAGGTTCCTTACTAGTTGGAACTATCACCGACGGCCAAGCTACATCCCATTTTCTATGTCTCATGCTTAAAAAAAATTCACAAGCAAAGCCTCCTTGCAACAGTCTCTACTTTCACCAGCAGACACGGAAGATACACATGTTGGGATACACGGGATCTCATACATAGTAGCGGAAGCAAATAACAAAAAAACTTTAACCCCGTTCCTAAGCAAGGATCTACAATATGTTTAAGCTTAATCGATGAAAGGGATAGCAACTCTTATTTACCTCTTATAAATCCAACTTTACTCAACCTTTAAAAGTGAACAGGTTTTTCGCGAATCAATCAAAAGTGTCTCCTTCGGGATGCGCTCTTTACCGGTATCTACACGAACAAGTCTTGATCGAAGCTTGACGAAGATCAA
>JAYMTP010007986.1:0-10476 GCA_036897365.1 Geranium brycei | reverse complement strand
GTGGTGGTGGTGATTCCGATGAGGATTGGTTTGATGACATAGAGTTTGACTCTGATGGGGAGAGAATGGTGGATGGAAAATGTGCTGCAAAAAAACAAAAAGAAAGAATAGAGCAAATTAGACAGGAAGAGAGAGAACAAGATGATGTTGAATCTGAGGAGGAGTTTCCTGAATTTGAACCGGATGAAATTGATGATGTGGAACACGTTATTAGAAGAAGAGGAGCGATATAGGAGATGGACTCTGATATGACAAATCCAAGTTTGGATTTGTATTCAACATTCCGCAGTTCAAAAGTAATCCGTAAGGTCTTCAAACACTATGTGTTGAAGCGTGGTTTTGATTACGACTTAAGGCGCAATGAGAGAACAAAACTTGGGACTATGTGCTTGGGAGCAAATTGCAGATTTTGGTGTTGGACTAGTAGAGTTGGTGATAAAGAAATGGTCCAAATTCGTGTTTGGAGAAATGAACACTCATGTGGACGTCCGACGGAGTTCAAGAAGATGACATCAACATTCATTGCAGAGAGGTACTGCTTATTATTTTGAATTGTCTTTATTTATTTTGCTCACATTTTAAATTCTCCCTATTTACTTTGCTCACACTTGTAGTTGTGTATAGAAAGTGTTTTTATGTTGTTTGTGAATAGAGAGAATATTTACTTCCTATATTGTTTGTGAATTCAGATTCTTAGAGAAGATACGTGTCTGTCCTGACATGAAACCAAATACGTTGGATGCACTTGTCAGAAAAAATTACCAGGTAGACGTGCATAAGAGGAAATTGTATCGAGCTTTAGGTAAGGCAAGGGAATTGATTGCTGGGGTTATGGATAAATAGTACGAGACACTCCTCACGTACTGTGATATGCTCAGGAAGTCGAACCCAGGGAGCACGGCTAAAATTGACTTTGAACGTTATAAAGTCGGGGACGAAGAATATGTCACTAGAACATTCCGAAGGATTTATATACGGTATGAAGCACAAAGAAAAGGCTTTCTAGCTGCAGGCAGGCCATTTGTTGGAATTGACGGGTGCCACTTGAAAGGACGATATGGAGGACAATTGTTGGCTGCAGTGGGATGGGATGCGAACGATGGGATGTTCCCATTGGCCTTCGTTGTGGTAGAGCAAGAGAACAAGTCCTCTTGGAAGTGGTTTTTCGATTCGTTCTTGGCTGATTATGTCCCCGGTTCTGATAAACATAAGGTTAGTCTCGATGTATTTTATTTTTACAATTGTTTTATTTGTTTGAATTAGGTTAACTAAAATGGAGTTTTGTTTTACGTACATTAGGCTAACTTCAATTTTCTTTTGATTTTCTAGTTATGTGGATTAGTTTAGTTTGCTTGCATCATTTTGGTTAACTGAGTACTTTCTTTCATGTTTAATATAGGGGTTGGTTGAACTATTCAAACATGAGTTTGATGACATTGAACATCGTTATTGTGTTCGACATATGTACGAGAATATGTACATAAAGTTTAAGAATCCAGATCTGAAACCAATGGTTTGGTCATGTGCTAAAGCCTTCTCACGTGACAAATTTGAAGAAGAAATGGAGAAGATAAGGTTGGGTAATGAGGGCGCTTATTTTTGGTTGAAGCAGCGAGGGCCGGAAGAGTGGTGCAGGGCATATTATTCAGTCATAGCTAGAACAAGTATCCAGACCAACAGTTTGAATGAGTGCTTTAACAATTGGGTGAAAGATAGAAGAGATTTACCTATTTATGACTTGTTCGAGTTCATCCGAATGAAGCTTATGACGATGTTGGCCTTGAGACATGAGAAAGCTGAGAAAGAAAGAGGACTGATTTGTGAGAAGATACAGAAGTTGGTGGAAAAAAATAGAGTTGATAGTACTATGTGCAAAACAATTTTTGCTGTAAATGGAGTGTATAAAGTACGAGAGGCGAGGTCTGCAAATGTTGTTTGAATGAATAAGAAGGAGTCAGTGTTTGGAGTGGCAACTCACAGGAATCCCGTGCAAGCATGCAATTTGTGTCATTGGGTTCCTTAGACACAATCCCCAGGAGTATGTGCACAGATACTATACGAGTGAGTTTCAGAGGAAGATGTATGAATATTTCATAGAACCTGTCCCTAGCCAAGACAAGTGGACTTTCAATGTGAAACGTCCTATTGTTGAAGTTCCTATAGTCCAGAAGCCACCAGGGAGGCCTCGAATGAGAAGGACGAAGAATGTTGTAGAGAAACTGGAGAAAAAAAAGAAGTCAATGCGAAGTAAATACACAACTCCAAAGAGTGGTGTAGTGATGAGGTCTATTCACTGTCAGCAAATAGGTCATAACTCAAGGACATGTTTAAGTAGCGAGCATGGTGAGACTACAGCCGAGAGAACTGTAAGGAAAAAAAATATAGAGAAGGGATTGAAATCTGGGTGGTATGCAAATGGCGATGAATATGATACGTTAATAGAGTACAGGAGACGGAGTCTAAATGATAACATACCAAAGGAGATACCTGAGTGCATGACTGCAGAAATTGAAGGAAAAAAAGGCAGCTGAAGCGAAGAATGTAGCTGCTGCTCAAGCGAAGAATGAACTTACTAGGCCACAGAAACTACCAGTGACAAGGATGCCAGCTGCTTCTCAAGCGAGGAATGAACCTGCAAGGCCACCGAATCTCCCAATGACAAGGATGCCAGCTGCTGCCCAACTTTCAGCTCCTAATCCTGTGACGGCATCAATTTCTAGCGGTGGGCATGGTCTTGTTCAGACTGAAAGAAACAACCTCAGAAATCGTGAGGTAGTGCTTTTCAATATGCTTATCAATTTTTCAGTTTTTAGAGTTGATTAGTTAATGAAATTTAAAATACATAGTAAACATTGATTAAATTTAGCTGAAAATGTATATTATGTTCTGAAATAATATGGAATGCATATTAAATTGACAATTATGAGATTTAGTTTTGCTGAAAATGTATATTATGTTCTGAAATAATATGGAATGCATGTTGAATTGACAATTCATGTTAAAGTTAAGGTATGTTAAGAATTAGGTATGCATATTATGTTCTGAAATCGGTACGAAAAGTGGTGAGATATCAATATTTTCTGAAAATTCATATTAAGAATTAGGTATGCATATTATTTCAGATCTGTTAACAAATTAAAAATTAAAAAATCAAATAAATTGCAGATCTGAACTATGTTAAGAATGAATGAAGATATCTCTTGTTTTTTATGTTAAATTTGATATATGTAGCTGAGAATATGTAAATTACCTTAACTGTTCCAATTTGTGAGATGTTTTAGTGGCAGTTCACACCTTTGTATTAGGGGGAAACTGGAGGAGAGAAGTAGCTAGGCAAGCCTCGTGTGGATGCGAGTGGTTCCAAATTTGTTCAAGAGGCAAGATTCACAAGAGCTCCTGCAAATGGAGGAGGGAATAGTGATGTGAGACGGGAGAGTGCACCACCCACTTCTACCATCAAGGAAGTGAACTAGACCCAACCATCTGCCCATCCTCCAACCACTTCCTTTAATGTGCCCACTAGCATGAGTCATCCATGATTTGAGACTATTTTGTGGTCCCAAAAAACTTCACTTGTGCATCTGTTTTATTTTGGAATCTTGGACAACTTTTGGCATTTAGTAGCTTATTAATATGTAAAGGAGGACAACTTCTGTCAAGTTGTGGACAACCTCTGCTTTTTGTATGTGAATGCACAATTTAGGGTTTCTGTCAAACTTTGAAGTTCTCAATGTATTAGCTTGTTGGATAATTTTGTGAATGAGTTGTTATATTTGTGTTTTGCATCTATTTTGTATAGGAATTTGATTTGTATGGTTTATAGGTTATGGTTTTAAAACCAAAACAACAAAGTCATGGCAAAAACTTTTCACCCACTTTTCTATTTCAGCTTCTGTTATAGCTTCCATTTCATTTTGTCAAAACCCACACCCAAATTTCAGCTTCTATTATCTACAATATCACAACCAAATTAAACTCAAACTCGCGATCAACTCAAACTCAAATTCAAATTCATAATAAACTCATATTAAACTCCACAATCAAATCAAACTCAAATTTATGCTAAACTGAAATTCAAATCTCCCAACCACACTCAATATTAATACATTCCAAACCAATATAAAATTACACCAACTACAACTATAATCAACATCTTCTCCATCATCTTGTTCTTCTTCTTCAATCCATATAATTCACCAACCAATTTAGTAATAATTTCGTCTTTCTCCTCCAATTCCACCTTGCATTGCCCAAGCTTCGAATTCAACCATAGAACCTTTTCCTCACTGTTTTTTTGTTTTCCTTCCACTGACCTTATCCTTTCATATAGACCCGGTAACAATCTTTGCCAAATTGACATGTCTCCGGATCGATCCACTGAAAAAACTTGCATTTTGTGGTGTTCTGTAAAATATATTAGAGATTATCACTACTTGATCATTATATCATGCAATACCTGTACATATTCAATATGAAACCTTACCGTTCTTAAACTAATGTACATATTACACTAATTTCCTTAATCACAGCTGATTTCCATAATTTTTAAACCTAATTTCACTAATTTCCCCAATTTTTAACCTAATTTCACCAATTCCCCAATTTCCTTAACCTAATTTCGCCAATTTCGCCAATTTCCTTAAACCATTAAGCCACTGGCCCTAATTTTCTCAATATCTTAACCTAATTTCGCCAATTTCCCCAATTCCCTTCAACCATTAAGCCACTGGCCCTAATTTCCTCAATATCTTAACTTAATTTCTCCAATTTCCCTAAACCCTTAACCTAATGGCCGTAATTTCCCCAATTTGTTGGCGATGCGATCTTCTCCAGCTCTCCAACTCTCCAGCGTCTTCGACAATGAATAACAAATGAAACTTCACTCCTCATGTAATCACAGTATAGGGTAGTTTGGGTATTATGGACAAGTTAATAGTCACGTGATAGCATGTGACACCATTTTTCTGTTAAAACTAAAGGATCGTTAACTTTTGTCACAAAAACATAGTCAGAGTATGAAAAAAGAGAAAAAGTTAGTTAGAGTATGAAAGTGTCATTTCGCGATAGTTAGGTGTACCAAAGTGTCATTTACCCTTTTTTTAAAATCTGATTGAAAAGGAAAAAATGTTCTTCACTATCATTCTAATTTTCAAAATATGTCATTTTCCCTTCTCTCTCCTCCCTCACTCTCTCACTCGTCTCTATGTCTCACTCCATCTCTTCTCTCTCACCTCTTCGTCTCTAAGATCTCCAGTTCTATTCAAATTAAGAACCTCAATTTTCACTTAAGTTCAGCACATGACGAACCAACAATAATCACAAACATTCAAACAAATCACAGAAAACGGAATAAAAACGTCCAAAATACATTGTCGCGAGAATTGATGTGGCAGACGTCGGCAACAACACCGAGAGTGCCGATAATATTCATTTTCTCAGATTTATAGGCAAAGAAAACGAAGAAACTGAGAGGCAATGGAAGGAGGCACGCCGACCTCGGAAGGCATGATTAGAATCAGATATCATTTTATTTGATAGAATTAGAAAAGGTATATATCATTTTTATGTGATGGAAATAGCAACGAAATGAATTTAGTGTTATGATTAAAATTAGATATTGGTTTTTCTTGAATTCAGTGTATAGTGTCTCTCAATAAGAACGATGACCCCTCAATAAGAACGATAATTAGTGAATTCAATATGTGATTTTATAAATTCGACAATAGGTCTCATCGAATTCAAAGATTTTTGTCATTTTCCACTTTAGGAGGGCAAATCTTCTGGACAAGCATAAGATAATTGAGTATTGAGATCAAGGCCTCAAAAACTTAAATGCGTGATTCTTCAGGTCGAATGGGGAGTTAGAGAACCTTAAGGTCAAGAATCAACCATGAGGCAAAGCAAAAGGCCAGTCCATAGAAGAGTGATCATTGAAACTTTAGACTTTGTGTTTTAGGATGTCATAAATGCAAAAGAAAACACCCCCAACGAGTTATATCATAGGTGTATGCAATCACATAGTTGATTACATACCACAAAGACCTCTGATTGGTTTTGTTACAAGTTTTTTCTTAGGAGCTTAGGGTTCTATGATTCTATACTTTCGTTTTCTCTTTGAGTTTATCATGTTCTTAACTGTTGATACCATGGGCTTAAAGGGTTTGGGGGTTCATTGTTCGTGTATTTTTGTTGTTTTATATATGATGGTTTCGTTGTAAGAATGTGTTGGGGATAAACTAAGGTTCAAACTTTAATCACAGATATAAAGAATGAAACTTTAATCCCCGTAGTCTTGCGGAAGCTAACCACCTTAGAGACGACCAATTTCGAATCAGCAAGTAACAATCTACTGATACTAAGTTAGGACAAGTAATAACCAAAATAGAGACACACGAGATTTAACGTGGTTCAGCAAAACCTACATCCACAAGGGTCCGAAAAATTCACTAGAATAAGAACTTGACAATTTGTACAACCCACAAATTTGTCACAACCAAGAGTTTTACAATTAATTCAGAACCAACTCCTTATTAAAGTTCACTCTCTCTCAAAATTTATTTCACTTACTCTGAAGATTTATTTTACCATAAATCTATCTAAATAACGAAGATACACTTGTATTAAAAAATTAAAATAATTTTAAACTTTTTTTAAATTTTTTATTGTAAAAAAAGAATAAAATTCTGTTAGTAATAAAAATACTTTTAGAAAATTATGAATTATCCTTTACAAAATTTCTTCTTTGATACTATCATTGTTTGATTAGTAACTACAAGGTTATGCCTTTTCTTCAATTTTTATATGTGCATCAAAGTAGCTTTATTCATGTAGGCTTTGAAATACTTGGTTCATCAGGTCTTATAAGTTATATGGTATATCATGTATAATTGTTGGTAGGGCTGTAAATGAGCCAAGCTCTTAACGAGCTGTTCGAGTTTGCCTTGTTAAATATTCGATTCGGGCTCGTTAAATCGACCTCGAGTCGAATTCGAGCTCAAGATTTGACTCGTTTGATAAACGAGTGGAGCTCGAGCCTAACCTTGTCAAATATTTGGTTTGGGCTCGTTAAATTGATATCGAGCCGAATTCGAACTCAAGATTTCTCGTTTAATAAACGAGTCGAGCTCGAGCCTAACACTTTAAGACTCATAGGCTCATGAGCCGACTCGTTTATTATTTAATTAATTATATGTTTGTATTTAATATATTTTAAAATTTTGATAAATATTTATAATAGAATTAGGCAAGACGAATCAAGTCGAGTTAATCTAGCTCATTTATTTTTTGATGAATATTTGTATTGAAATTTAAGCGAACCAAATCGAGCCGAGCTCGAGCTTGTCTATTTTCTTTCGAACCGAATTCGAGCAATTTTGCATAAGCTTGTTCGAGCCTGAGCCGAGCTCAAGCAGAACACTTTTTTCACGAGCCAAGCTCTACCAAAATAAAGCTTGATTCGGCTCGTTTACATCTCTAACTGTTGGTTTAACCATTAATATGATGTTGATATTCATCTGGGCATATCAATCATCATTAGATGATTGTAAACCGCTACAAAATCAGGAAAACAGGTGGTCAACAATTTAGGTTGTTGATCGATCCAAAAATTTAGACTGGAACCATCCAAACCAAGTCATGAACACACATACGATATATTATACATGTTTTGACTTAATAATGGTAAATTTTAAAGTTTGTAGTGCCACATTTTAAATCCTTGTACTATTTTTACATTTCCCCGTAAGTTTCAAATCGTCAAATTTAGAGTGAAATGTCGAAACAATCACTGTAATTATAACTAATTAACCAAAATTGCCCATTGAATAAAAACAAAGATGATTTTATACGTATAAATACTAAATAGTGTGACCATTTAATTGGGTATTGTATTAATTGAATAATACTTATTATTTTAAAGTGACAGTTCGGCCATTCAAAATTATTTTAAGCAAAGAAGATTTCAATTTTACTTTGTTTCTCACCTAGATTGATCGAAATTGATAGAAATAATGAGAGATTTATTATTGATGTGTAATTGTGTTATACAAGAGACCTATATTTATAGAATCTAATATAGAGAGAAAAGGTAAGAGAGAGAAAGGAAAAGAGAAGGAATAGGTAACCCTAATACATGTGAGAAAAGAAAACCTAAATATAAATGGGTCTTAGCTCTGATGGGTCTTAACTCTAATGAGAATATAATTTAATAGAAACGAAAGATGAAGGGCCTCACAGACGTATTTCATTTAGATAGTGGAGTCACTTCATTAATTACATACATTAGAACGCACTCGGAAATACTACATAAACTAATTATATCTTTCAAATTCTTGTCGTTCTCTAATTTTTGTAGCGAGTTGCTAAAACTTAAATCAGAATTCTCCAATATACTGTGATAGTCGGTTCACATTCTAACTGGCCTATAATCACTCTAATTCTTATTATCAAACACTCATCCATGGATACATGAATCCATCATACTTCATCATTTGTTCATAGAACACATCCCATGATAAACCTTAAGAAGTCTACGATCTGGCTCGATACATGTTTGCACAGATACTAGACATCGTTGTCATTCTAAATAAATAGATGAACATTGAATAAGTGAATAAGTACATCCTCCATTTTCAAACACCATTACTCATCTTCAATCTTCTCCAAGCTCCCTTACAAGTCAATGATGGCATGCTTCTTTGGCTCATCGCCCCTTCTTCGCCGCCACTGAGCAACAATCACCAACTTCAGACACAGTTCCCTCCCAAGGTCAAAATCACATGTTATCTCAATATGTAACAAAGTTACAAACAAAATTAAAATAAGAATGAATGGATGACAAAATTAAAAATAGTTTGGGTGTACCTATGTGCGAAACGGATTTTGTTGGGTACAGCTAGTTACAATTATCCCTAGAAACAAATACTAGATTGTTCACTTACAATTTCTTTTTATAACACGTGAATCAAACTATAACCTATAATTTAAGTAAATTACATGAGTTACATAGAATTGATTGAGCCTTAACGTATAGTTTCCTAACAGAAGATTCAGAGGTATGTATTGGGCCTAAGGTTATGGAAATCGAATCGCTGGGATAAATCGATTTGCTGATAAAAAATGGAGATCTGGCAAATTCGGGGAGATCGCAAAAATATCGTGGTAAAACACGTTTTGTAATAAATAAATAATTATATATATAACTCATATTTATTATTCATTAAAAACAAAATGAATGATATTTAATCATTTTTAATTTCAAACTTGTCAATAAATTCGAAGTTCAAACGTGAAACTGAAAGAGATGAATGAACGAGGGTTTGACATTTTATTTGTTGTTTAGTAACCCAAATTCCAAACCGAAATTAATTAAATAGACCGAATAAGACCAGATTAGATCGGCCAAGACCGAAATTAATTGATTTAAGTTAGAGTATACCAGAATTTATTGTTTTGGACTGGATTAGACCAGAATCAATTTGAATTTTGTTGGGCTAACCGGGTTTAACCGGTATTTTCACCGATATCGGCCGTTTCGTCTCAAAAAGCTTGCAAAAACCGATATGTCACCGGTATATTGGCCGGTCGTAGAGATATCCATAATAACACTGATTGGGCCTTAATGCCGGTAGGTAACTATGCAAGTGTTATTAATGGGCCAAATGTAGGCCCATCTCAGAAAAAGTTTATTTCTATTTAAGATTCTTCAAAAAAGTTGTCACCTGCTCTGCTCTTCCCTCACCAGTTTGAGGAAAAAGACAGGAAAAACAGCTACTTTACTCCAACCATAAATCCGAAATCGAAAAAGGAAATAATAAATTTTGTAAAATAAAATAAAATAAAATGGGTAATGGCTTTGCTTTAAAGCGAGCAACAACCAAAACGTCTACGCCTTTCCTTCTCTTGTTTGGTTGGGAGTGAGAGATAGCGACAGAGAATCGGATAAAAGTAACACTCACAAACCCAGAGAGCCCAATTTTCTCGAGAAAATTAATCTAGAGATCGAAGTCGAAGATGTGTTGCTTCGGGAGCAGGATTTGCATGTTGGTGATCTGCGTGGCGCTGGTGGTGATCGTCATTGGGATGCTCTTCGGGTTCGGCGTCTTCAGGGATGGCTTCCACAAGGCCAAGGACACTCTGTCTTGATCGTCATGCCCAGATCTGAACTCTTAGGATTAGCAATTTCACCATTTTCATTTCTCTGTCTTTTGTTTCACTTATCATTGTCGCTATTTGTTTGTGCTTAGTACTTAGCAGTAGTAGCATTATTCAATTTGTTTTGAGGATTTATGTTGAATGTGTAGTACACATATTTTATTGTTTTTTTTTTGCTTAATTGCATGTGCTTTGCATTTAACTCCAGATTCATAAGTTTTGTTGATAGAGTTCAAAAAATCTGATTGACATATTGCCAACGAATTTACAGTCCGTCCCCATTAACCGCTCGGGCATCGACCCAGGAAGAATCAATTCTAGACT
>JAYMTP010007985.1:0-10477 GCA_036897365.1 Geranium brycei | reverse complement strand
GTGTATCTGTTTGATTTTATTATGATGTTTGATGTCAAATAAAGTAGTTATTCACCGCACCATTTGGGCTAGGGGCTGCGTGTGCGTCTAGTACGCAACCCTTATCTTTAAGGGTTGTGGTTGTGTTCATGTTGTGTACGTAGCTCTTATTGTTAAATGGGACGTTGCAAAAATACGTTAATGATATACAATACAATTTAATCGTACAAATTATAATATGTATAGTTAAATACTTTTGCAAGAAATGTGTATTTTGTTAAATGAAAAAAATATTTTTTATGCAAAATAAATATCATGTAAAAACCTCAACTCACATAAAAACTCAAACTAATAGGTGAAGACTCACACAATTATTTAAGTTGGTGAACAGATTTACATATTTCATATGTATTAGTATCTAATAAATAAAATCTTCATTCCTGTTATAAAATCTCGAATCATGAGAAGATTTTACTCGTTGATACTATTAAGGAGTATATAGATTTTCATCATGGATTTAGTCAAAATAAGGTGAAGATCCCAAGGCATGTCTAAACTTATTTAGTTGTCCTCCATAGATAAAAAGTTGAAAATATATGTTATTTAATGCAAATAATGGTGTGCTTTCCGCGTCCCATAAAAAATATATAGAAAAGAACACATTGTAACACACTGACCAAAACAATGGAACATCATAGGACAGTACCATATAGTTGTCTCCGTATCATTTCCGGCTTATTCATGTTCGGCATATTATACTCTTCCACTGCACATAAGTTTGTAATAAAAAAACACTTCGGTCCAAAAATATTCGAAACCCATTAACCAAAAACAAAGCCAAACAACAATGGAGAAAAGATCAAAGCCCAACTGTCATCACAAACTCTCCTCCCTATAAAATGACCATATAATCCATATATTTTCATCAAATATCAAATATCCAAATCCCATATTATTCACCAATATTTTCAAATTCAATTTTCTTGAGACATGGAGTCAAAGCCAATCATTGTATCAACTCTTATGTTAAGGATCATAACCCTAGGATCCTTGTTAGCCTCTATTATTCTTTTTGTTACCATTAAAGTCCTTCTCATCACTGGTAACAAGTACCTCTTCTCTTATTATAGTTCCTACAGGTAACCAAATTATATTGAAACTGGCGGTTTAATGTTTATTGATTATTACATGAGATACCAGTCACTTTGGCCCAGAACTTCTAATTAATTAATTATTTGATTATGTGATTTCAGGTACGTTTTGGCAACGGCGTGCGTCGGATTAGCATACACGTTTCTCCAGATCCCGTTCGCTATCTACCATAGTTGCACCGAAAAGAGAATGATCCGCGACGGGTGCTTGCCCGAATTTGATTTCTATGGCGACAAGGTAATAATTCCAAATTTTTTCACAGTATTCGAATGTTATTCTTAAATTTTAATTTAACACAAAAGTTTATATATTGTACTTATATATTATTATGTTATGTAGATTGTTGCCTTCCTTCTGGCTACCGGCGCCGGAGCGGGTTTTGCGGTGACGTATGAGCTGAAGAAGTCAGCAGAAGAGGTAGGGTTCGATGATTTCAAGAGAGCGATGAACAAGATTTACGTTGTGGTCGGTCTCTTGTTTCTTGGGTTCCTATGCACTGCCCTACTCTCTGTTATTTCCTCCATTAACCGAGCTTCAACAAATTCCAGATGGGGATTCAAATAAATTATCATATGATATATTTCTATGACTTGTTGAAGACTAATGTAATAAGATGTCTTCATGTTTTAAATATTAAGTTTTAAGAATAACGTCAATATTGAATAATCAAACATTATTTCCTTAATTAATGTATTTATTTTGCTGTACGAAAACATACATGTATTACAATTCATTAATCTATTTACTTGTTTTCGGAGTGTTTTTAACAAATTTAAAATTAATTGAATTAATTAATTAATATATCCTAATTGGAGAATAATATGAAATTACTAAGAAGCTAATTGGAGGATAAATTGAAACTCAATCTAAAAAGTAGGAAGATTTTAGAATACTGATTTTCATCATTGACTTAGATAAGGTATTGAGAAAGCGCCCAATGAGATTGGTTTCAATCAATGTTCTACAAATCTCTGAGTTGTCTGACAAATATTTTAATCTGATCAATTTTTCGACTAATCTCCGTAATTCTATTTTTGTCTAATTAGCGCCTAATATTTTTTAGAACACGGATTTTAGTAGGTTGTAAATGAGAGGATGCATTCCCCTACGTACAAATTATACTTCAAATACAAATTTACAAAGTATTGATTAACCCTTAATTTATCCCTATTTTAATATACAAATAATTCAATTGAATCTACAAACAGCAGATTAGTCAATGAATTAGATTATTTCAACTAAAACAATTGATTTCACGATGCTGATTTCAATTTATATTTGAAACTTGTTACATTTTTTCAGTATCATCATGATTTCGAGACTTTTCAACTTTTTTTATGAAACATGTTTCATTTTTGTCTGCATTGTAACAAGATGTTGAACCGGTTGTAACAAATGGGCCCGAGTGTTACGCGTTCCCGACTGTAACAAGGGTCTCGATCGAGTTCCATACTATATACACTATGGGTGAATGATGTTGGGGGAGAACATAGCGAGGGTTCTGGGTTCCACACTGTAGCCTATGAGTGAACCCACTTGGGGATAGGTGTCGTGGGAGTCCCGGGTTCTATACTATAGCTTGTGGGTGAACCCTGTTAGAGGAGAGGTGTAACGAGGATCCCTGGTCAAAATACTAAAATAAAATCTCCACCGTGAATGTCCTATCGTGTGGTCTGAAAATAATTTATAAGTTTGTATTTAAAGCATGAGTTTGTAAGAGAATACAAACGTAAATAAATAAGAGCTCTTCGTAAATTGTAATGTTGGTTATATGTTTCTTAGCCCGAATAAGACAGAGCCCAATCATTCCAATATAAAGTGAAGACAATATGGGCTCTGAGTGGCCTAAAGAGTGCTTCAAAACGAGTCAGGCCCATTGAGTTTCTTTCGAGAACAATCAAACCTTTTTAGTCAAAAAAATATATATAAGCTAATGAACCAACAATTTAAAATTGTGTTTAAGAAAATGTGACAATTCAATGAAATGGAGGTCTACAAATATATGTGGAAAAGGTCGATACAACTAGAAATATAGTATAAAATGTGATGATATAGAAGGAGTACAAGACATTGAAACATTACATGTGATAAATATGTTTAGGTGGTACAAATATATGGCATCATTAATTTGGAAATTACTATACGGTTGTGTTTATAAAGAGCCTACCTGGTTGTAGTTGGTAGCCAATAATATTATGTCCTCATTATTGGGACCACCTTTTTGTTTTGAAGATAAATAAAATTTATTTTGTAGGAAACTAACCTGGCATCAAGTCGGACAGTTGAGGCAATATTTGGTGGGACAAACCTCGTGCCATGATCCCAACTACTGTTAGTTAAAACATATTTGGCTAGCTCATGTGCCGCCGTGTTACAAGACCGACGAGCAAAAGAGATAAAAATGTCTGCTCCCAAGACAGAAAGAAGTCGACGACAATCAGAGATGATGCCCCCAAACATGTTCCCTACCTGTTATTGGGATCACCTTAATTTACTAATTCTAATTTCTTTTCTGTTAATTTGAATAGTTTTTTTTTTCAAATGATTGTCCTAATTATTTAATTTTTATATTTAATTAAAAATAAATATTGATCATATCCAATGTTGTGGAGTTAGATATACGGGATATATCAGCTAGCTATTAAGAAGGGGGGTTTGGAAAACTCAAGAAAAATCGCAAAAATATTGCGGAAAAACGTATTTTGTAATAAATAAATAACTAATTAATTAAATATACATATACTCATATTTATTATTTATTAAAGACAAAATAAGTGGTATTTCATCGTTTTAATTTTAAGCTTATCAATAATCACTATTTTGAATTATGTAATTGTTTATAATTTAAATGTCAAACTATAATTAATTAGGTGAATTAAATTAGACCAAAATTAATTAGATTTAATTGAAACTAACTGATCTGAAACTGTATTAAATTAGATTAAACTATATTTAATATAAATTTGTCCGATTGACCGATTTTGACCATTATCACGGTATTTATGTGGAAAGTTGGGAAATTCTGATATATTATTAATATCAATCAGTATTCATAACACTGATCATATTCTTGTCATTAATCTGGTAAAATATGTCATATTTAAACTATTTAACATAATAGCTCTTTTTCTCGTGTCCCTGTAATTTTATTTGCATTTAGATTTTAAATTTCCCTTTTAAAAGTATTTATATCATTGGTAATAGAGTGGAATATTTTTCTTTTTCTTCAAGATAGAACAGGAATTGATTATCCAAAGAAACAATTTTGCGGTCAATTTTCAAGCCGCCCTTGGAGTTCCGTTATTTTGTATAGCTATCTAGGTCTGGGTTAAGGCATATATATATATATATAGATATTGTAGGGCATTAAATATTTAATTAACTACTTTATCTATTAGGTCTCATTTATTAGTGGTTATATTAGTTTTGACTCTTTTAACTTATATCTCACTACTTGTAGCTTCAACTGTCCAACTTGATGTTTAGTTAGATATTATTTAATTAATAAAATTCGTTTTTACCTTGAAAAAACTTATTTTATATACACTAACAAACAACCCCTATTTTTATTACTTTTTACCATCAAGGGTATACATTTAAAACTAAAAAGGATCTGTTATATAAAATTATAGATGTAATAGAAAAATAATTTTTATCATCTTATCGGCGGAAACAGCGTTATAGCTTGTTTCCAATATTCGGTGGCTTCCAAGTCTAATGGCATGCTCCCCCAGACAGAATAGGAATAGGGATCAATTCCTTCCCTTCAAATTGAACTTGAGGGTTTCCTATCTCGTACATCTTCACAATTAATTATTTTATTTTTTTTGTTGGTATGTGAATCTGTCGTGTCATTTCACTTATTAATAAGATTTGGGAGACACTTATTCACATATATTTAAAAGATGAATACGACTAAAAAATTAACATTTTAAACGTATAATTCAATCGAAATGAAATGAAATATAAAAATAGTTTAAGAGAAATTATTAATAGCTAAAAACAAATCCCTGATATTGTTTCTCTTCATATACTAATTGAGAAAACCTAATATACCAAATAATAAACAAGAAAACATATATTTTAGCCATTGTAAAAATTAAATCTGCTGTGGCTGTCTGTTTCTGAAGGTCCTTTTCCATGGTAGCATTCCATGTGGAACTGATTTTTCTACAATCAAGATTAGGACATAGAGACAAATTCACTTTTTTACTAAACTTTCTTATTGAATATGCATTGTATATTTTTAATTCTAGTTTTATAGTTTTTTCTACTTGCTTATTAATTAGAGGCACCACCACTTTGGCACTTTCATCTTTTTGCTTTTGTCTCTCATGAACATGTCACACCATACACAAAATTGACTCTTCTTTTAACAAGTTTTAAAGGTTTGGATTATATTCTTTTCCCATACTTTTCAATTTAATAATGCACAACCAAAGTTACTTTTTGTTGATTCTAAAATCTTAACATTTTCCAAACAACTTTTTTCTTATATATTATCCAAAATGATATAATCTTAGTCGCTAAGTGATCAAATATTTAAAATTATGATATTAATCAATTTATTTATTTAATGTATATATAGAGAGAGGAGAAATCATGTACAAATCGGGGGAGTGCCCAAACAGTTCGAACTGGTGGAATTCTTGTGCAAAATGGTAGAATGTTTGGGACGGAAAAACACTGCGGGTCAACTTTCTCGCCACGTGTCACGCGCTGGGACAACGCGTACGCAGATTTACACCGATCTAACGTCTGGGATTGATTCGGACGGTTTAGACGTTTGTCTAGATTGTATTGGACTTTATCTCTCTCTATATATATATTATTTCTTTCTAATGATTATTGTAACAATTAAAATTGTTCAGAAACTTTTGTGATAGGCAGGCTTTAAAGAGAGAGTTTAAATGTGACCAATATAGAGAAAAGACCCACAAATAATAATTATTATAGAGGAGAAATCAATGAAAGGCATGAAAGCAAATTGTCTTGTAGTCTTTGTTTTCTTGCATGGCGTAGTCAATGCTCGTATCCTATCAAATCCAGGTTAAAATCTGAGGTACAGCGAAATAAATCAATTTTAGAGTACAACAAATGCAATGTTTAAAAAGAAAATAAATAAATAAATATCTGAAAATTCCATTGATTTCATATATGTATATGGTTGTGATGTGCATTAAAAGTGGGAAAAGAAGAGCACGTGGTCCTGAAAGCTAGAACAAAGCCAAACCCTTTTGGTGCAAAATTGAGATCCTCTTCCTTTCCATTTTCTTCTTCCTCAAGATTTATCCCCAATTATATATACACATGTTCAAATCTAATTTACAACCTATATAGTCTAATATTGCATAAGTTCATTAATGAAAAGAAAATTCTTACAAAGAAAGTAAAAAAATTAAGGGTAGGACAAATAACAAAAACGAAAGTTATATTTTTAAGTAAACGCTGGAATTTCGAGAATCATAAACTTTATGCTCATGTGAAACTCTAAACTTTATAGACTTTACGAAAGAGATTCAACTGCTCCACTGAAATCTCAATCACCAAGGAACCAGAAACAATGTAGCTTGAACAAGTGTAACAACATAATCACTACTAGAGTTGTATTCCATAATCCATAATTCTCTCGACGCAGCTCCTTGTCCTTGTCAATAACAATCGTCTTAATTTAACTTTGTTTCTCTTAGATATATTATTAATATTATTATATTATATCTAACAGTTTCAAAAGCGAACGTAAAAACAATATTAAGGAAAAAGAATCACTAGTATAGTCACAATAGTTTTTGAAAGTACCTTGAACCATATGTGTTACATTTGATCCAAACGATAAGATATAAATACCGAACACGTGATATTATATTAGGAGATTTTTTGGTCGAAACTCCAAACCAAATTTATTTTAAAATTTCAAAATCAATCAGAGTGCAAACAGTCTCTATTTTAAAGAAATAAATGAAGAAGAAATAAAATATTATAATAACTTTTAAATTTTTTTTAAGTAATGATCATATTCATTTATTTTGAACACAATATCTTTTCTTTGAGAAACAATTATGTACAAAGTGAGAGAAGTGTTCAAACTGTCCAAACAGGTGGAATGTTTGTACATGATTGTGGATTGTTTGTTAAACCGAATTTAAGTAAAAAGATGAAAATACTCTTGGTCAGATTTCAAATTTTTAAAATCATGTCATTGTGAGGATTTTGGTTATTTCTGCGATGACCATGGCGGGTGGAACTTTTGCGCTGAGAGTGGAATGTTTGGGACCCGGAAAAACACCGCGGATAAACTTCTGCGCCACGTGTCGCGCGTTGTCGACAACGCGCGCAGATTTACACTAACTTAACGCATGAGATTGATTCGGATAGTTTGAACGTTTGACTCTCCTCTTTGCTTTTTTTCAACTCTCAACTACTCCCACACTGCTACCATCCATGGTATGCATTAATATTTGTTTCTGAAGAGTAGAAACTTGTACTGGTGTGTGAAACATCAGGTGATGAGTATCACACCCACACACACATGTGAGCATGTTTTTTTTGTTTTGATTATGAAAATACAAGTTGAAGCATAAATAGGGGTCTCCCCTTTGTGGCACAGAAAGATAGTGATAATCCATAAATTCAGTGACAAGGGAGTGAAGGAGGAGAGAGAGACACATAATAGAGAAAGAGAGTTAATGAAAAAGGTAGTGCAGCAGCAGCAATGGAAGCAGTATGGTTTCAGACTCTCTCTCTCTCTCAAATGAATAATAATAAGTTGGTGAGACACTCTGAAAAAAGCTGAGTGTGTGAGTTTGTGTGTTGTTTTATGTTGAGAGGGACTTGAGCCTGCTCTTACCCTTTCAACTGTGGCACTGAAAAACATGCCCCCTTATTTTTACACAATTATTATCCATTTTAATTCAAAACAAAATTAAAAAATAATAATAATAATGAAAATGAAAATGACCCATCTCTCTCTTTCACTCAATTGATTCATCAATTACTACTAATACTACTACAAGTAGTATAGTTCATGAGTATAGAATAGGTATAGCTAGGTCATAGGCAATCACTACAAGTAGTAGAGTAGAGCACTAGTTTGAATAAGTTCCAACTTTGAATTCTTCTTCCTCTATTCTTTTATGATAATGGTCCCAAACCTCTCTGTTTAGCTAACACTACATGAATAGCTCATAGCTCATCTGTTAAAATATATATAATATTTATTTGCTATAAGATATGCCATGTGGCATTGAGCTCAGGTGCTAGACAAAATTGGCCATGACTTCTAGGGCAAAACCATCTTCATTTTGTCCTCACCCTCAATTATTATTTGGTCAAACCTGATTTGTTTGTAGTTTAATATTCAAAACAATCATGATGACTTGGTAATAATATTGAGATGTGTGTGTACCACTCTATGTGTATCTACAATATTTTGCTTTGGTGTTGTATTTATTTGCATTCTTCTAATTTTCTTAAATGCATGTTTACAAATTTAGGTGGAGTACATGCAACAAAACTTGAAGTTACAACTGCAAAATGTAATTTAACTAAAATTTGCTTTTTTATAAATAAAATGTGATTATTGAGGTTTATGAAGCATTAATATGTATTTGACATACCCAAACAGGTAACAAAATTTTCATAGAAAAAAAAAAGAAAAATAGATAAACTTAATAATGAATTCGAATTCAGAATATGAAAACAATCTTTAATCACTAAATCATGAGGAGATAATATTCACAAAAAACACGTTGTCATTGTTTATCCTAGTGCCCTTAGCATGTGTGCTGCCATAGCCTATGGCAGCGTGCCATGAGAAGTGCACTATCATAAACTTTTGCAGCGTTCTTATGGCAGAGCACATGTTCGTTGCCACAGCTTATGACAGTATTT
This sequence comes from Geranium brycei, assembly GCA_036897365.1. NCBI lineage: Eukaryota > Viridiplantae > Streptophyta > Magnoliopsida > Geraniales > Geraniaceae > Geranium > Geranium brycei. The sequence continues at coordinate 1,456 of JAYMTP010007985.1, read as the reverse complement.
TTTGAGTTTTATGGCAGCGTAGTATATATGTGCTCATCTACGTACTAAGAAAAAAAAGTTAATAGTGATTATACACGAACTATTAATATTATGGTCACTATGATAATACAAATTAATTAACTTTGGTCAGTAAGAGTAAAAAAGGGCAAAGTCAAACACCTAATTAAGGATATTAATTAACTCTGCTAAGCAAGTGGTTAAATATTTCTTAAAGAGTGAAGTAGCATTTTCATCAAAAGGTGACCACCTAGCTAGCACACCAAAAAGTTCAACATTAATTAACCAAAGAAAATTTTATGTACTTTTTTGTGTAATCTAAAACATCTAATTATACGTATATTCTTTTGAAGCTATATTTGAACGTACTTATTTGGGAATCAAAAATATTTTACAAGTATAAATTTTTACTTGCAAAATATGTATATGATAGCATTAATTTAGAACACTAATTTTCTTGTGAGCATCTTATACGCAATTCTTTTTTTAAGAAAATAATCTAAATGCAATTCAATTATATAATTTGTACATCCATTTCAAATTGTACTATCATCAAAACCCTCTTACAAAAACATCTCATACACACCCCAACAAACTCTATAATGGTTGTCTCTGTGTTGGAAATATTTCACAACAACCATATTATTACGAAAATGTTACAAATTTAAACAGCATAATAATAATTCAGGAGACAATATCTTTATCATACCTAACAAACCCATAATACATATTTCACCTTTCATCATTATAATCATCGAATCTTTCGGTAAATAATATTGTACCCTACAAATAATACTGTTCTTTTCCTTCAATATTTTTCCCTTTTCAAAATTAAAAAAAAAATCAATATTTCATAAAACGGAACACCAAGAACATGTTCGAACATCCCAACGGTCGTTCTACGTACCCTACTAGACATAGACACTAAAATTTAATTTGGTTAATAACAAAAAAAAAGTTGACGACGATGACGATAACGATGACGATGACGATATGATTATTATTCGCCTTCGCCTTCGGTTGTGGCTGACGTGGACATGTAGCTCATGGCGAGCGAGGTCTCGTCGGCGGCGGCAGAGGCGGAGGCGGAGGAGTGGAAGTGTTGCTTGCAGGAGTGGCACGTGATCTGCATGATGGTGGAGGTGACCTTCTTGGTGGCTTGCTCTCTGAGGAGCTGAGCCCTCTCGAGCTCGGCCTGAGCCTGGTGCCTCATCCTCTTGGCGTTGGCGAACTCCGACTCGGCGATCTCGATCTGCCTCCTCGCCTGGCTCCGGCAGTCCTCCGCGTACGCCTTCTCCGCCACCGCCAGCCTCAGCTGCTCCCCCGCCGCCTCCCTCATCCTCGCCACCTCCTCCCCCGGCACGTCTCCGGTTCCTATGGACAGCCTCAGGTGGCTCCCGCCGCCGCAGGGATCGTCCGGCGGGAGGAGCTGGAGCTCCAGGCTAGGGTTGCGGTCGGG
>JAYMTP010007984.1:0-10477 GCA_036897365.1 Geranium brycei | reverse complement strand
GATGGCGGCGTCGGCCGAAGCAAGTGGCAGCAGGAAGAGTGAAGGTTGGAGAGTGAGAGAAAGAGATGTGTGGCTATTGAGAGAGATAGATGAGATGTCTGCGTATGTAGGGATAGATTTAGGGTTTTTAAGAGCCGAATGGGCTTTTTTTATGTTTATATCATTTATTGTTATGACCCAATATGAAAAGCCCATAAATTATTAAAATGATGGGTTTTTAAATGTGTGGGCTTTAAAATTAGGCTCAATCTCAATACAATTTCAGAGGCGTAAGCCTCATGCCTCGAGGCGCATGAGGCGAGAGGCGTACGCCTCACAGGACTCGAGGCGTAAGCCTTGCCGTACACGAGAGAGGCATAAGCCTCAGCAACTTTTTCGACCGCCTCGCCTGAGGCGTGCCTCACGAACGCCTTTTTAAACAGTGCTATAAAATATGTGATCCTAGATGTCTCCCTCTGGTTTCTTTTCAGGTTCGCACAGTTCTTTATTAAACCATTAATGTCAGCTGATGCTACAACAAGGGAAATCAAAGCGGTGGATTCTGGTTAGCTCTTCATATTTGAAGCTGTTTTCAAACCTTAGTTTCAGTTTCCTTTTCTGAACCACCGATAATTATCTCTCTCTCATACAGAACACCAGAAAAACTTACTCTCCGATGCTTGGAGAATGCAACAGGTATCATTTCCTGCTTTAGCTAGTTTTACTTGGTTAAATTAGTGTGTCTAAATTGAAGCTCAATTCAGTACTCATATGTGTATTTCCCTTGCATTTTTGGTTCCCCTGAGTTTCCTTTCTTCACTCTTCCAATAAGAGGACTCTATATGCATATTAAATCATAACAAGGAAGTGCAATGTGTCAGAGGCAGGTAGTGTAATTTTGTCCCTCTGACCAAAAAAAACTGATGTACTTCACAAATAATATGGGCTAGATTTATATCCTTCAAGTTATTACTTGCCTCTTTGTAATCTGTATAATTTACTTCCACTTGTTTGCTGTTGTACTAACTTCTTTTTTCTTCATGAAACGTGTCACTTTATGCCAGCTGCAAAGACAGTTAAGTTTGCAAGCTCATCCTTATCATAAATTCAGTACAGGTTAGCATTGAATACGTTATTTGGAATATACACTTGATTTCGATACGTGCAAATGAGCTGACGTGTAAATCAAAATATAAGATGAGATAATATGATGACGCGGTTGTGATGTTCCCAGAACTTCTATAAATGCTTTGTGTCTTTGTACCTCAAAATTTTGTCGGGTTTCACAAATTTGTGATCATTTTAGTGCAAATAACATTTCTTGCTTTGGTGTACTTAAGAATATCATTTCCCCCCTTCTTATGATACTTCAAATATATGTACAGGGAGTTGGGATACTTTGGAGGTTCAACCAAAAGCAAGAGGACTGGATATAAGACACGAGCTTATTAAATTCTATAAAGAAAATTATTCGGCCAACCTCATGCATCTGGTTGTTTATGCAAAAGGTGTGAATATCTGGTCTTGTTTTAGTAGATACCTAAATTTACTATATGATGTATACAAATCAATAATGTCTTCTTGTTATGTATTTCCAGAAAGCCTTGACCAAATTCAAAGCCGGGTGGAGAACATGTTTCAGGAAATCCAAAACTCTGACAAAACCTGCCCCCGTTTTTCTGGCCAGCCTTGCACATCAGAGCATTTACAGGTGCGTATGGTATTGGTACAGTTTTTCATCCTGAGTCAGTGATTGCATGTCTCAGTCGTCACAATTATATTCAAATCCTGAGTTTACAGTTTTTTGAAGATCTTAATGATAGTTTGCCTTTCTATTTTTCATAATTTATTTCAGATTCTTGTGAAAACTGTCCCAATAAAGCAAGGTCATACCTTGAGAATCGTGTGGCCAATAACTCCAAGCATTCGACATTACAAGGAAGGGCCATGCAGGTATCTTGGTCATCTTATTGGACATGAAGGAGAAGGATCTTTATTTTACATCTTGAAAACATTGGGTGAGTTCTGCACATGGTTAATGTGTTAAAAGGCTTGGTTTTCTCCCTGATTTTTCACATGATTGGAATCCAATAATTTACTTCATAGGACTTACGTAGGTATTCATATAGAATTTCAACCACTGCACCTCTGAATATATTTTTGAAAAGATCATTTTACTTTTTTAAATGTGACAATCATGCTGACGTACTGGCAAAAAAAACTAAGAAATCATGTACTCTTGTTTCTAGTTGTGTTGTTCAGTTACTACACATTTTGATTTCATTATATTTGCCCTTCCCTTGTATACCGAAAGACGAAGATAATGATAATTAATAAGTAACCATAGTAGTCTCATATGTTAATACTATGTTTTTATTCTTTATCTATTTTTCTGTTTGTTTAAGTTTGATCATTTTACTACGTCCTTTGAATTTTGATAGAACTCAAACTGTGGATACCATTTTAAATTAATGTAATTTCAGTGTGAATCAAAACCAAGATGGTTACTTTAAATCTGCTGTCATGGTAATCCAACTTAGTTCTCTTCAAGAATAAGATCAGGGAAGATGCTTATTATTGTGAAATCTGTAGTGGGTGAAGTGGAGATGCTCTTCGGCATAGTATCTGAGGTGCATTTTGCGATAGCTAAAGACACTAAAGTTCCCAATGGTTATTGGCTTGGCTCATTGATTGGAAGTGATATTCGATATGTTTTCTTGATAAGATTGTTGTAGCTTAGTCGTTGCTGATTATAGATTCAGTGGAAATGGGACTGTAGTTTCTAAGTGAATGTTAGTGATAATAGGTTAGCTAAAATTGGTAGGGTCTATAATGGTGTTATTGAAAATCTCAGGGTTGTTCTCCTTTGTACCTTGTTTATTATCTGTTCATTGTATAGAGAGAAGCTAGTGAAAACTCCAAGTGTAATGTATACAGCGTTGAAATAATACATGTCATTGTAACGGTCCTAGGATTTCGTGTTCTTTCATATTGGAACACAACCTGCTTATGGGTAGTACAATTTATCCAAGATTCATAATTTCATATTTGCTAGGGATGAAAAGATTGAAGCTAGTGAAGACTCCAAGTGTAATGTACACAGCATTGACATAATTTATGTCATTGTAACGGGGCTAGAATTTCGTGTTCTTTCATATTGGAACAACCTGCTTATGGGTAGTACAATTTATCCAAGATTCATAATTTCATATTTGCTAGGGATGAAAAGATTAAAGCACTTCATGCTCATGTAAAACAATAGAAACTATGAGTCTCATCTACCTGAACTAATCATATTATGGCACAATATCTAGTTTTACATATCCAAATCTTAATGTTACTTAATAAAATGCAGGGTGGGCCACAAGTTTGTCTGCTGGTGAAAGTGATTGGAGCTTGGAGTTTTCTTTCTTTAAAGTTACTATCAGTCTAACCGATGCCGGTCATGGTTAGTATTTTGTGTTCGTCTTCTCCAATACTATGGTTTTGAATCGTTTGTATGACATATTCTGTAACATGATAACATTCTACTTATTGATTCTCACTTCAACACTGTTATGAAGCTTCGTTTTTCTCTATTAATTCGGGTTGACATATTTTCCTAATATGAGTTCCTTGATTGAAACACAGAACACACGCAAGAGATAATAGGATTGTTATTCAAATACATTGCTCTCTTACAACAGTCAGGGGTTTGCAAATGGATATTTGACGAGGTATGGGCGTATGGCACTTGTATCATATGTTAGTAGATCCACTGTTGCGTGATAATGGAATCACTGCCTCTAACCCTTGAATACATAATCCTTTTGTTGGATATCATCAGAGGAATAATGGATGAAAACTGAGTTGTCATCTGTCGGTATCCTTAATTATATTATGCTCCCACTGTTACATCATAGGCTTCTCATATAGAGCCTATTGCTTCTTCTGGTGGAGATGTATTTTCTTGTTGCTACTTCTATATATTTTATGCCCGTCCTATGAAGTGCAAATGACATGCTTAAATATCTAAGTTTTAAATTCATTCCTAATATGTTGAATATTGACTATTGAGGATTGCCCATATCTTTATCTGAAAATGTTGAATTTTTATTGTTAATGAAGTTGTCAGCTATTTGTGAGACGAAGTTCCATTATCAAGACAAAATCCCTCCTATTGATTATGTGGTTGACATCTCGATGAACATGCAGGTAGTTACAAAACCCTTTTCAAATCTTTATTTGCCAATTTTGCCTTTTAGATCTGTACTAGTTGCTTAGATGCTTACTTTTTCTTCATTCAAATGATTTTTTCAGCTGTATCCCCCAAAAGATTGGCTCGTGGGCTCATCCTTGCCTTCTGAGTTCAGCCCAGCCATCATTCAAATGGTGTTGGGTGAGCTTTCTGCTGACAATGTCCGGTAAGTACTGATGGAGAGACGCTCTAACTTAATGCTACTATATGAAAGACCTTCACTGTTGGCATCTATGTTAATGCAAGTATATGGCACCTTATTTTTAATTAACTGCTGCCCCTCTGAATCAAAACTAACGGACAGTATAGATCCCATTTAAGAATATGTAAATCATAAATAAGTGCCGTTCTAGATGAAATATGTTCTTACATGGAATACGGCATATCAAAAAAGTACACTTCCCTTTTCAGGAAAAAATGGTTATTTGGCATAAACCAGTGACCGATCTTCTTAAGTACTTTTTTATATGCAAAAGAATGATATTTAAGTAAGGTAATAAGGGTTTTGGTAGAAGGAAAGAAGACTAGTACATACTCACAGGTCAAAGCTGAGACAGTACGTAAATAAATGTGTGTAAGTACTAATATGCTTCACAAAAGACCACAATAAAATGTCAGCCACTCTAGTTTGAGTTGACAGGATCAGGAATGACATAAAACAGCACCACATGAGATTGGCCAAATCTGAGGAAAATGACTACAAGTAAGAAGAATAAATGTGAGTACTAATATAACTTCACAAACGATCAAAAGAAAATGTCCGCTAAACAAAGACTTGGCAGTTGAAGGACACTAGGATTTGTCCCAAAATCTTCCAGCTTGTTAGGACAGTAGAAAAAGTTTTCATTTGTTGGCTTATTGGACTCTAGGATATGTCCTTCCAGTGCCCAGATGTTTCATAACCTGTTGGCAGATGTTGATCATTGTTTTTATTCCTCTTTTAACTTTATTTAGTTTCAGCAGCTGTCTATTTCCTAATCTTCTTTTCTTGCAGAATATTTTGGGAGTCACAAAAGTTTGAAGGATGCACTGACATGGTTGAGCCGTGGTATAAAACTGCATATTCCATTGAGAAAATCTCTCGCTCCATGATTGAGGTATACAATTTGATGTATTTTGTGGTTGTATTTGTTATATTGGTGAATATGCTGTATTTAGTGATGAATTACTCATTTTATTACCGTTGTAACTTATATATTTTTTTGTCGCCAGGGATGGATGCAAAGTACTCCGAACGAAAATCTGCATCTACCAGCTCCTAATGTGTTTATACCAACTGATCTGTCACTTAAGAATATGCATGACAAGGTGAGGAATACTATCTCCCGATCCTTCCCTCATCTATATCTGCTAATTTCATAAATTAAACCATGATTTACCATTGAAACAGGCCAAACTCCCAGCTTTGTTAAGGAAGTCGTCATATTCAAGATTATGGTACAAGCCTGATACGACGTTCCTTACTCCCAAGGCATATGTTAAGATTGATTTCAACTGCCCCAATGCTAGCAGCTCTCCTGAAGCTGAAGTTCTAACCGATATGTTCGCACGGTTGTTAATGGATTACTTGAATGAATATGGTAGAATGTTTACTCGCATGGGATTACTTGACCTCGCCCTATAAGTTCCATCTCCAATGACAGGTGAACTGACTACATATTTCATCTTTCAGCTTACTATGCTCAAGTTGCTGGACTATATTATGGTATAAACAGCACAGATAGTGGATTTCAGGTATTAGAGTTGTAATATATTTATAGTAATTCAGATAAATGTGTCTAAATCAAAACTTCACGCATTTCAGTATTTTAGATGATTGCGGGTTCTGTGTTGTTGGTTATGGTTGTTTTTATGAGATACCTTGTATATGGTTTTCTTGTTCAGGTCACGGTGATCGGTTATAACCACAAACTGAGGATCTTGCTTGAAACTGTGCTACAAAAAGTTGCAAAATTTGAAGTGAAGCACAACAGGTTTGCAGTGATAAAGGTAAGCTCTGAACCCCATGTTTCTATTTGGATAGACGAGGCACTTTATTTCATCAATAAAGAAGAAGATTCAAGATGCACATTGAAATCCCTCAGAAATTCCGTTCATTGGAAGTTTGTTAGTGATTTTCTTGCACTTTTTTTTCCGTCAGGAAATGGTAATGAAGGAGTATCAAAATTACAAGTTCCAACAACCCTACCAGCAAGCTATGTACTATTGCTCATTAATACTACAAGACAACACATGGCCTTGGATGGAACAACTTGAAGTTCTTCCACGTCTTGAAGCTGAAGATCTTGCGAAATTTGTCCCCATGATGCTCTCAAGGGCCTTCTTGGAGTGTTACATAGCTGGTTGGCATATTTCAGTGAATTATTCATCGTATTGTTTTAGTCACTGTTGTCCTTGTATGATATTAATAGTGTGTTAACATTTGATTATCTCAGGTAACATTGACAACAATGAAGCTGAATCACTGATCCAGCACACTGAAGACCTTCTATATAAGGGTACAAACCCTATATGCCAACCTCTGTTCCCGTCTCAGCATTTGACCAATAGAGTTGTTAAGCTTGAAAAGGGCGCCAGTTATGTCTATCCTACAGAAGGCCTGAACCCCAAAAATGAGAATTCTTCCCTAGTTCACTATATTCAGGTACTCCCTCCTTAAAACAAGTGTCTCATTTAATTATTCGAAAGGATTAAGGATTCAATTTGTAGTGTTTGACCTTCTACCCTCAACCCTCATGCGCTCTCATGTCCTCTCTACTCAATTCCATATAATTAACGTACGGAGAGATATCATTGGTATGGCTACTTAATTGAATGAAACTTATTTTTGGACATCTATTTAAGGAAATTGAGACATTTTGGCACAAAGGGAGTAATTGGTTTTGTTGGTAAAGGAAAAAAAGTAATTGGTGGGTACTATCGTGATAACTTACTTCTTTGTATCCTGATGCTCTAAACCAATTTTATTTTGCCGTATATAGTTTTGTTTGAGCCTTGCACATACCGCAAAATTGCATCACGTAAAATTTAATGTAATTGTTCTTCAAGATGAAATAAGTTTTACTTAGTTACAAATGGGGTACCAAGCAGTTTGTGCCCCCATATAGTAGGACTTTTCACCCATAATCAGACAACTATTCTTCAAACTTAAGTGTCCACTTGTAAAACCAATGGTTTAGTCTGAATAGGAATACATAATAAACTACCTGCAAAATACACTTGGGCCTCCACCACAACCCAAGGCCAGAGAACATTGAAATTTATCCTGAAATATTTTTTTACTATTTGTAAGCCTATGCTCTCTGATAGTTCAAACACACACTCAAGTGGGCCTCACATAATTGGCGCGACCAAGTACTGCATGTGAATAACTTTACACTTATGCAAGAAGTTTTGATTCTTGGCATTTAGTCCGGTACATGGAGGTGTGTAGTAATTTTGTTATTGCTCTTGGAAATATAAAATGTCTCGTGCAAATTCAATTTTGATAAATCATATGTACGTAAGATACTGATATGGAATTCTTTCACGTCCTTAGGTCCATCAAGATGATTTTACAATGAACGTTAAACTCCAGCTCTTTGCTCTCGTTTCAAAGCAACCGGCTTTTCACCAACTTAGATCAGTTGAGCAACTTGGGTACATTACCGTGCTTATGCAGAGGTAAAGCCAAATCTCATGTCCTTAATATATGTTCATGCTATGTATAATGTTGATCCTATATATACCTGTTCAAATTCTGTTGATTCAGGAATGATTCTGGTGTTCGTGGGGTACAGTTTATCATCCAATCCACAGTGAAGGTATGCATCATATTTATTACCAAGTCCACATGCTTTATGGTCTTGTTTCTTTCTGTAATAATAACGCATCTATTTCGACAGGGTCCGGGGCATATTGATTTGAGAGTCGAGTCGTTTCTCAAGATGTTTGAGTCTAAACTTTATGAGATGACTGATGATGAATTCAAGGTGAGACAGCGAGCTCTTAGTAGCGAGAAGATTCTTCCTTTTGTAATACTAAATACAGTTATGAAAAAAAAACTGTCACAGAACATGCAGAGTTTCGAACAAATGTACAACTCTCAAAATAGTTCATCTATGAATTTCTCCTGTCTACTTATTTGTCCATTAATTATTTCCAAGCAGTAGAGAGCCATGTGTAAGGTGACAACTGAATGTGTTCATATGCAGAGCAATGTAAATGCACTAATAGACATGAAGCTCGAGAAGCACAAGAATTTAAGAGAGGAATCTGGATTTTACTGGCGGGAGATTGCTGATGGGACCCTCAAGTTTGATAGAAGAGAGTGCGAGGTATGATCGCCATCTATCTGAATCTTTTGATATCCCCATCAGATGATTGGACATACAAAATTCTTTCTGCTTCGGCTAAATCTGTTTGGAAAATGCCTCAACTTAGTCACAAATTCCAATTTAATCATGAATTGGGATCCTGTTTTAGTATAGTTCTAGCATTGAGCAAAGTGTTTCAACTTAGTCCTGTTTTGGACAAATTGTTCCATTTGGTATTTGTATTACAGATGGAAAGATTCAATTGAACCAATCTGGAAATAAATCAGGCAAAACTCTAGGAATTTGGTCTTCGCAGTAAAGACAATAAGGTTTAATTGGAATAATCTGTCCAAGCTTGACCAAATTGGAAGAAAAACACATAATTTGCGAACTACTTTGGAAAAAACAGATTAACTTAGGACTATTTATTTGGAACGAAACCTAAATTTAGCAATGGATTGGAGCAGAACATAAACTTCTGTCTAAATTGGAACAAAAATAAGTTCAGGGTTAAATTGGAATAATATGCATGAAGTGAAGGTTTCTTATAATTTTTTTTTCCATTTTCTATCTTTGTTATTCAAAAAGGTTCATAAGGCTATTAAAAAACATTTGTAGTTCATGGCTTTCAATATACGAGAAAGGAAAAACAGGTGAGCTGTTATCTAATATCTATGGTATTGAAACAGGTTGCAGCGCTTAAGCGGCTAACTAAGCAAGAATTGATTGATTTCTTCAACGAACACATAAAAGTCGGCGCATCCCAAAAGAAGATGCTTAGCATAAGAGTTTATGGAAGCCTACACACATCTGAGTATGCTGTAGAACAGAAAGAGCCGCTCACACCCGACTCCATCCAAATAGACGATATTTACAGTTTCAGAAGATCACAACCTCTTTATGGTTCGTTCAGAGGAGTCTTCGGCTCTACAAAATTGTGAAGGCCGGTCTGTGGGTTAAGGAGTTGGCAAATTCGGAGATGGTAAAGCCTCTCAACGGGAAAGACTGCGACACGCTTACCCATTTATGATTATTCAGTCACTTTTTGATATACTTATCTTCTCTGTCTGACTGTCTCTCTTCAGTTACGGGTTAATGTATAATGATGTTGATTGTTCTTATTATTTTGTAACCATGGATGATACTAAAATTCTTCAGCCTTTTTGCATTTGTTAAATAAGGAACGTACTGTTTCAGAGCTGCCTCTGTTTTTATGCAACAAAGAAAGGATAAGAGTGTGAAGATTAAGTTAATGTTTTGCATTTGTTTACTTCTCCTATTTTTTGAATTAGGGTTTATTGCAATGTTCTAAAAATCCTCGATTAGTCCCTGATGAATCCCCGACCAGTCCTTGATAAATCCTTCCGATTTATTTTCCGGTTAATTCTCGACTAATCTCCGATTAGTTTCCAGAATGCCCTATTTTACTAGTTAATGCCTAGTGTTTTTTAGAACATTGGTTTATTGTGGACTATAATTTGCTCCCTTTGTATAAGGAAAAGATCAGACCAATATTTAGTGTTTTTATGTTCGAAATCAATATAGATTAACGGCGGATTTGGAGCAGGCTTAGTGATTCAATCTCACGAGCCATTTGTGTACAACGAGATCGAGATGGCTTGCTAGCCTGCGGGGGTGTAGATAAAAGACTGTTAAGCATTGATATTAAGTTAGTATAGGGTCTTCAAATATTAAGTTTCTGTTTCAAGTTTTTAAATGTCCACTCACATAATCTTTAAGTTTTAGTTCAAGTTGCGAGTTATATACCACTTGACAAAACTTACGTTGACAAGACGGGATTCAACTCTAAGTAGATGCAACGAAATATGATTTGAAAGAATATCAATGATTTGTATTTACAAATAAGCAATGGTTACATAGAAAAACTCTTATCTGAAATGAGGTTTTTTTTTGTTCTCTCTCTCAAACAACATAAGAAAAGATCAATTCGGATATATCTGACCGG
>JAYMTP010007983.1:0-10478 GCA_036897365.1 Geranium brycei | reverse complement strand
TTTTAATAAAAAATATATTTAAAAATATTATTATTTTATTAAATATGTATTATAAAATATTATTATATAAAAAATATATTTAAAAATATTATTTTTCATTAAATATGCATTTTAAAATATATTTTTTGATTAAAAATTATATTTTTTTAATATATTGGGGCGGAGGGGGCAGAATGGGGCGGGGATACCTCACCCCGTCCCCGCCCCATTTGCGTTCGGATTCGGGGATTCCCCGCTCCATTCTCGTCCAGGTTCGGGGATCCCCGTTGGGGACGGGGAAAATTCCCATCCCCACCAAAAGTGACTGATCATATCATGTGGCCTCACTTAACAGGGCAAAGCAGAATCTAGGATGATGAACCCTCATGCGAACACTCGGTAAAGCACTTCTTTTTAATTATGTACCAGATATACATCCTAACTGTCACCATGATATATTTGACCAAGATTCCGTGAACAGGCAGTTCATCATTCTCAGACTCATTGCTAAAGAGTTTTTTTGAATAATTACATCATTTTCCTATTCTGCTCAAAATCCCTCCCCATCCCATGCACCCAGCAAGATTCGAACCCACAACCTCTCCTAAGGAAGTGTGTGCCTCAAACCGCTGGGGTGTCCCCTTGGGGGCACCCATTGCTAAAGAATAAAGACTAACAGAACGGGATCCTTTTTGCATTAGATTTCCAACTGCTTCACAATGCCTTTCAGATTTTCTGAAACTTCATCTCAGATAGTACCATAGAACTAATAGAAGTTTATTATTCACTTTAAGGCTCTATCAGAGAACATGATACCTAAATTCATTGCTACTATTCCAAAAGAATTATATTTCTTCTGCCCTACATAATTAAAAACAATTGCAATATACCCGAATAGCGTATTCTGAATCCTGAAAGGAAGTATATGAAAGTCAAAGCTAAAATTTTCTCTTCAGATTTTAGGGTTCATCCTATAAATAGTTTGTTTATTATTGTTACAGTAGGTTTTGGTGGCTATTATAGACATTAAGATTGATATCGAAGTTAGACTATTTTTCTTCCTCCCGGTTTGTCTATTTTCTTAGGTTGGTCTGGTCTTGTACTTCAAAATTGGTGGGACATCCATCACGAATGTACTTTGGGTTTTTTCTAGGTTAAGTTGTAATGTGACATATTATGACTGCTATCATTCAAATAAATGAAGCAACATCACCAACCCTGATATGAAACTAGAAAGATGAAAGGTCTGCAAGGCATCTTATAGTGCAGACTCTGCATGATGTAAGCATAACAAAAGAAATATCAAGTTCACCAAGTTCTTTTAGATAAGAGACTATTCACAGTGCTTAAGTTCACACAAAAATGCCATACTTTGTTATATATTTCCTCAAATCATTTTATCCTTATGGAATGCCATGCACGTACCATTCTAAGAGAAATTTTAAGACTTGTTGGGGATGCCTTCTTCAGTGATTGAATTGTCGCAGAGATCCAATCATCTGTCCTATTTATGGCTTCTCTCTCCTACAACAGCAATAAGGATTATGGAAAAGCAAGAGGTAACAAATTTAGCGTGGTTGTCAAAGAGCACTATTACCTAAATGTTCATACAATATCCCGTATAAATAAAAAATAAAACACTGAAAAAGTTATGAAGAGAAAAATTAGTTTATTTCCTCCCTACGAAATCAGTACACATCAACTCACCAAAGCAGAAAGAATATCTTCCACTGTTCTTCTAGAGAAGCATTTATTAATAATATCCAACCTGTAACCAAGTAGTTACAAAATTGAGGATAATAGAACCAGAAGTCAGTAAGATAGAGTTTCACTTCATGAATAACTTCACAGATTTTTATTATCTATGCTCTGAATGTGCAAATTGTTGAAATTTGTATATATATGCAGATGAACTTATGTACTTCCACAGGTGTGAGCACGACATAGAACAATTCACTGGTTTCACCTTAGATGCCTTGGGATACAATTTCTTCCATAACTATGAGGATTGGAAATGCACTATAGAGCTTACGAATTTATAAGATAACATCAGAATAAAATGATGCAAAGCTCTCTTTTTAACAGAACAAATACAAAAAAGGGAATTATGCATTTAAGTTTTAAAACTGCTTTAAGCATGGACTGGCATGTGACAGCTTACACAAATGAATAAGATTGCTGCACAGATGAAATGAATAGAAGTATGTCAAGATTAACAACCAGGTCACATATGCAAATCTGTGGTGGGAGTTTTCAACCATGATGTTTATTCTAAATAAAATTATGTAAGACCCCTGCTGGTAAAAAAAGATAAATAAATAAACAGATATTTTGAACTAAGCAGTAAGGACTTGACTAGTTCAACTGGATTCCAATGTTTGTCCTGCTTTACTTTGACAAGACTCTACTAAGATGAAACTGCAGTCCCTATAGGTTACCTCAATATAACCATTATACCAACTAAGACCATGTGCAGGAGTGTGGGTGTGTGACTATACATATTAACTGACCTGTGATATGCACTATGCTCCTTCAGAGAGGGTTGCTGGGAGTATTTCTCTATAACTGCGGAAATCATTGCTGAATCACCAGATTCAACATTGTATAAATCTTCTTCCAAAAGTGAAAGTTTCTGAACAGTTATTAATGGCATTCATTAAAAGAAGAAAAGAGTTCAAATAACGAAACCACTCCAAAATAAAATAAAAATTACACACTAAATGGTATGCTAATTTTCATCGATCATTACAACCCAACTGTGACATCATATGCAAACACAATATAATGAAATATTAATATAGGATGAAATCTCATCAGCTTACTGATGTATATATTTATGTGAAAGTGGCAAGCACCAAAATCTGATGATTGAATTAAAATAACAGGTGTACGAAGTGACTGAGTAAATGGGCAGCTATATAGCCGAGAGAGGCATATTATTGCTCTTACACTTGAACTGAGTTAAGAATTTAGGATTAAATTTGTATATTGTGCTTAGGTCTAGGCTATTTGTTGAAATGTAGGGCTCAGTATTTAACAGCAAATTTCATTAGTAAAACACATTCATTGCGGCTAATCAATTTTTATTACTTAATGTTATCAATTTTATTACTTAATGATGTAGATTTCTTTACTTGATGTTGTACGTTTCATTATATGATGTTGTACATTTCGATATTCGATGTTGTAGATTCCATTTAGAAAACTCCGAGCCCGACAGTTCCATTACGCTAGAGAGAGGGTTCATCATCACTCGCTGCAACCACGAGCTTTAGATTTGGAACACTGATTAGTTGTAATTTGGACGACAATCTATGACCATCGAATATATAGATCATCATCGTTTGGTCGGTGATCATCCTTGTCAATTCATTGCGGCAAATGCTCTGATCCAAAACATCGAGGCTAAACGAAGTAGATTTGTATGTGTGTAAGAAAAAAAAATCTCTCTCAAATACTGAATTTCCATGGCCTTGACAAGGAGGCCGTGCCGGCACAAGGTCGTCACGTTCCTCTATCGAGGACCGAACCCTCGCTGACACCATAAACCCATGGTCAATGGTGATGAAGATAGAAGTTGGAAATCGTTCTTCAACAGATGTAGGGGTTATGAAAGAGATAATGCCAAAAAGACTAATGTCCTTCCAATTACGTATAATTACTGAAAAATATTCTATATTGTCACTAGTTACGCCTTCTCCACTAATAAAAGTTTTAATCCTAATTGTTAATTCACTTGATCCAATGATTATTACTGGTTTGTAGGAGTGTATATTAAAGGCGTGTTTGTACCTGAAACCTCCTCTCTCTATCTCTATATACAGAATAAAACGTGTTTCCTTGATTTCTCCCTGATTTCTCAAAAATCCTTATTTATTGCCTCGCTGAGCTTTGACCGTTCCCGAGTTTAGAACTTTACTAAGAATCCTTCTGTAATTGATTTCAATTCCAACTAGAGTACCCCTTTACAATCTAAACCATTCTTTTTATTGCTGAAAAGGTCCATACACAGTATGGACTCCTGGACTTGGCGACCAAGTAACAAGTTCTGGGGACCATCATTGACACAATTATTAAAGACCACGATCTATTATTAATTGGATCCATTTCTCTACTAAAATATATTGAAAATCCTTTAGAAAGGCTTCTTTAGGTTTACATTTGGACACCTTAAATATAAAAAAACTTTGGACTCTCTGACTATATGATGATTCTAACCATCTAGTTCAAATGACTTTGAGTTTGAGATAATTGTAAAGTATTATTTTTCTGTAATAGAGTAAGCTATTGCAATAAAACCAAAGTATACCTAAGTTGTCTCTCCATATAAAACTTCTACGCACTATCCATGTTCCAACTTATAGTTTCATAAACAATCAGAAAAGAATTGCTTGTATTAATTTACTAGAAAGTTTGAGCTTTGGATTACTTGGAAGCTAAAGCTAGTAAGAGGGTGACTTTACCGCAGCAGGGACAAAATGAGTTGCAAGACCACATGCAAGCATTTCAGCACCATCCAATCGAGCTCCAGTCAGGCCAGCATATTCACCTGCCAAATAATACATTGGAGGCAAAATTAGTAATAGGATAAACAGCAATAAATAATCAAATATATAACACATTGTGCGAATCTATGTAGCTAAAGTGATCGGCTAAGAATATATTATACTACAGAGTCAATAACCAATGTATAGGACATCAAAAAGAATAAAAAGTGTTTAGAATTAGGAAAGGAATAAGAAGTATTTACGATTACAAGGATTTACAACATAAATTAAATCCATATGGATCAAAGAATCTAGGGAATCATTTTCCACTTTTAGAAAATAGTAGCTAAAGATCAGTTGACATTACCAAAGAATCCAGGGAGTCTTGACAAGAAATAAGTGACACCAACATCTGGAAAGAGTCCTAAAGCTGTTTCCGGCATTGCGAAGAGCTGCATAAAGCCCATACTGAGTAATATATTCACCAAATTAACTAGCCTATTAAGTTTCAGATGATAGACAATGCTCCTATTAAAATGAAGGGATAATTCCTGTTCACTACGGTGTGGTTTTACACATTTTCACGTCACTACGGTGTACTATTTTAAGATAGTTCAATCCAGGAAAGTTGAAATGGATGGAAAATTGACTGTTTGAGGAGGTCATTTTTAAGAAAATACCAAATTTGCCCTTGTATTGAAACTAAAAAAATAAAAACAATACCAATATTGTTCTTCTTCTTCTTCGCATCCCATGGCCCTCCACCAACACTGTCTTTAATCCAGATCTGAAAATTACATGGAGTTTCCAGATCCTTAATCCATGGAGATTCCAGACCATCGTCGATCTCTCTCTCCATCACCGAACGAAAACCCCAAACCCAAAACCCTCGCCGAAACTGAGTCCAGTGCCTCTTCACCGGAATTGTCGAGGAAATCGGAAAAATCAAGTAAGTGGATACCGCCGAAAACGACGGTGTCTCCATGAGAATCATCGCAAGAACCGTCCTCAACGGCGTGAGCCTCGGCGACAGGATCGCCATCAACAGGAAATGCCTGACGGTGACGTCGCTGAGCGAGCTCGAACCCGGTTCGCCGGTCAATCTCGAGAGGTCCAGAGGCAGATTGGGAGGGAGTAAGAGGCGCTGTCGGTGCTGCTAAGTGCAAAATTGAACCCAATTTCGATCTTTGTAGCTAATTTCAAAATTGTTGTTGTTGTTCTTGCCACCGCTACGAGGTTTCTTCATATCTCATATGTTCCGAGAGGATTCAAAAATGGGGTTTCATCCAGTAGAAGACCTCTAGCGTAAAAAAAATTGGCAAAAATATGTCTCTTTCCTTTTCCCTGGTGTTGAACTAGTTTGGGTCTATTTTGGGTCCTGTTTTGTTGCAATGGAGTCTTTTCTCTCCCTCTAGAAATGATGTAAACCCAATTTTCTGTGTATCTGAATTTTATGGCTATACTGCCACCAGGTTCGTAGACACGACCAAGTTTTTTTTTTCTTTTTGAAGAAAAATAGGAAACCAAATATGCCTAAGGTCAATGCATGGGTGATTTTGGATTATAAAACAGACATGAATTTGTCATAATTGGCTACCTTGACTGAACTACACAACACTTTTCCACAACCTCCTTAATACTCATTTTTTGAATTCACCCATGCTATATATAGAAAATGTAGACTTGGATTTGAAATCAAGTGATTTGAGATTGATTATTTTTTAAATTTGAGATTGATTATTCTTGTTTCAGAGAGAGCAAAAAGAAGGAGGAGAAAATTGTATTTTTTTTGCAGAGAGTTTCATCTTTTTGCAGTTGTTCCTGCGACGAAGATGGTGTTTTTCATCTTCATGAACAGTAAATTTGTGATGGAGAAGATGAACAGTGAATAAAGGGTATTATAGACATTCATAAAGATTGTCAATTACTTTCTAAATTAATTAACATAGATTCGTTCAAAGTTTAACATAACCCATTGCCCCTTATAAGCTCGTTCCACCCACAAGTAAATTTCAACAGCTTTGCTCTAAATATGAACTGAAATCTTTTATGACATCAAACCTGAGTAGAAAGATAAATACCGAATTTTCTGTTGCAACCCGGAATCTACCATGTATTGATACACCAGCTCCTCCACCCATGACAATTCCATTCAAGATTGAAACCTACCATAACAATTACGTATCAACAATGAAAATTAGTATTTAGTATTTACTTCCCAATGATGTGTTTCAAAAGTAACTAGACCAAAAGAAAAGCATCTAGCATGAAAAATAATCGTGATACTTAAATAAAAAACTATGTCACCTGTGATTTACTGTATGTTGCCATCACATAATTTAAGATGTATTCCTTCCAAAAAAAGTTCGCTCCTAGTTTCCAATTACCTGATGTGAACAAATTTGCAACAGAGTATCATAAGCTTTGCAGCAATAGAATATGAATAATCCTTAAACATATTCTATACTTCATGAGAAACTAGATATTTCATACATAGTAAGAAGGCATAAATAGTACCAAGAGAAATTTAGGTGGGATAGAAGATATGGTTCAACTCCAATTATGTTTGTAATCGAACAACGATTTGGGTTTTAGGGATTATATAGACACCTTCAAATGTACCCAACAGAGCTTATACCTTGGTTTATATCACAAACCACAGCTGCAACATCACCACCAGCACAGAAAGCTCTTCCTTTTCCCTACAAGATTATAATTAATTTGTCAGAGATCATATGCATGTCTATAGGTCCCTACCCCTATTGATCCTTGCATTCCCAACTTCAGAAATATAAGTGTTCATCACTTCAGTGTGAATGAGACCCTCACTCATGAGGAACTGCAACCTTGGACGGGGGTATATAACAGAGGGAAAATGGAAAAAAAGGTGCTCTATGCTATAACACTTTTGCAAGAGAGTGTTGTGTACTTTGTTAGTGCCAAAAAGGTAATGTGAACTTTGTTTTCTTGTACAAAATGTATGTATTCTTACAAAAATTGGTGAAAATGCCCTTAAAATTAAGATTTTTTCAAAACTAAAATAAATTAAATTTTTTTAAAAGTTTTTCTATTTTTATCTTCTAACTAAAATTTGTATAATCAAATTTTTTAATTTAATTTCTAGTTAAATTATTTTATAAAACTCTTAATCCTTAATTTAAGGGGCAACTTTGTCATTTTTTAAAAAATACATACATTTTGCACGAAAAAACAAGGTTCACAACATCTTTTTGCCATTAACACAGTAGGCAACACCCTTTTGCATAAGTGTCATAGTATACAGCACTTTTTTGCCATTTTACCTATAACAGAAGTAAAGCCTTGTTGTGTTCATAAAAGACATGCAAAGACACTTTATTGTTCCCGACAGTAGTCATAAGGAATTGCATACCATTAACCTCACACCAGCCTTACTGTATTTTCTAATGATTACACTTTATTTGGAAACTTCTGACAGCAGCATGATTGTGTATGGTATAATCCATCAGAAATTACATGAGAAGAACATGTTTATACACATATGCAGCTGCTATGCTCGTACAGGATACAGTTTTGTAGTATTCATCTTCCATTCATATTCTTTTTTAGCATAATTCCCTAAAAAAAGTTAATTAAATTTGTTCTCAACATTCATGGAATTGCCTTGGCACAATGGTAAGGGTCCAACCTTGTGATTTGTGAACTTGAGATCACGAGTTCGAGTCAGAAAACGGTATGTTTGCAAAAGATAAGGGGAAGGTTGTGTATATACATTATGACCCTCCCCAGACCCAAAATGATGGGGGCTCGTGCAGTGGTTGTCCTTTCTTCATTCATAGAATTGCAGCTGAATAAATCAGGCAAGCTACTTTGTACTCATGTTCAGATACTTGATAAGTAAACGTATTATTGAAGAGTGTCTACAGTATGCACATACGAGTTGACGATGGGTCATTTAATACCCCATTAAGAAAGTACCTTGACAATCACCAACTTGACATTTGGATCCTTCTCATAGGCAAGAAAAAATTCAGATAGCCGAGAAATCTGAAATGAGAAACAGATATATCAATAGTGTTTCGGCATAGATAATTTATGCTAAATTACCTGTGTACATATGGTTTTCTAGTAATCAATGTAATAACAGAACGATAATTGATAACTGCAGTTCAGCATAATACAACAGGCAACAATTGAGAAGAAGCTTTAAAATGATTTTATTTACAATCACCATATCATTTGCTCTAACTTTTTTATCAGCCAAAGGGCAAATTTTATTGTGAAACATAGAGAACAAAACAGAAGAGGAAAACCGAAAAGTAAAACCCAAAACAAGCCAAAGCCAAAATGCAAGAACGCCAACAAAAGAGACTGAGTGCAGAGTGAGGCATGATCCTTGGAGAGAGACGAGGTGTGCCGGACAGCCAAGAGGTGCTGCAACGTTGAGGTATCCGCACAACGGAGCAGGTGGAACAAGAGGCCCAGGTGCTTTACTTTGAGGAAGACAGCCAGCGGGAAATCACAATTCACATTGAAAATGAGGGAGTTCCGGGCCAGCCAGATATGCCAGCATGCTAAGCTGAAAAGAGGACCCCAAATCTTCCGGTGCTTGCGAGAGGGGATAAGAAGGTTCCAAGACTCCAGGAGATACAATACCGAGTTCGAGAAGGGGGATGAGATACCCCACTAGCAAAGCAATAAGCCCCAAACTCAATGGGACCAAGGGCAGTGAACAGGCATCCTTAATAGTTAATATATTTCAGATCTCTGAATACACTCTTTTCCTCAAATCCATTTTCCTTATCATCTTGCTCAATAATACTCCTTGGCTTGACCTAATCCACTGGCTAAAATTTTGAGCAGTTCTATTATCTTCCTCCTAGATGATACATCATTACATCCATTAATATTTGCTAAGGAACAGTATTCATAAACTAATCAATAAACTCCTAGATTAGGGAATCGGGAAATTTTGATGATGAATCGGGAATTGATCTATTAGGTTTGCAATTCAAATCAACAACCATGATCAAACATTATAATTATGATAAAGCTGTACACAAAACAAAAGTAAATCCCAGAAAATAAACATTTATAAATCATATCACATACCATTTCGTATGACAGGGCATTGAGTTGCTTAGGTCTGTTGAGAACCAATGTCTTTGCAAAATTGTTATCTTCGACCAGAACCTACCAAACCAACAAAAACAACAGTAAGAATCTAAAACAGCAAAAACCCAGTAAAATAGCTTGACAGAAGTTCATCAAAATGCAAATTTAACACTAAACTCGTGAACTTACTACCTTGAAAGGCTGAGAATGCAGTTGGTGAATTCATATCAAAATCAAAAGAAATTGAGAAACCAGTAAAGCTCAAAAATCACACACATGCCCCTTTAAGAACATCAAATTTCTATTGTACTGAGACATCAGAAGACCCAAATGACAAAAAGGTGAAAAGGGAATGATTGATTCAAATCCAAACACATTGCAATTCAAGGACAGCATATATTGTTGAGGTCGTAAATTGTAATAGAAAGCATGTTAGAGCGAGGTAGAGAGGGAAACCTGTTGGTCGTCGAGCTTCGCTGAATTGAGTGAAGAAGCCATAATTGAGTTTTACGTGAAGCTTGAGAGATATCAGGCTAACAAGTTACGCTTTCTTCGTCTTCCTTTTTTCTGATTTTTCTGTGCCCGAACCAACCCCTGACCCGACTCGACAAGTACCTGGTAATGTTGAATACTGTTATAAAAATCAATAGGCACTAATTGGTCTGATAGAATCTTCAAAAAGCCTAGTCGAAGATTAATCAACTTTTTATTATTATTAAATAAAAATAAAAATATTATGATATTGTTACAGTTATATTCTTCAAAATATAAATATATTAATAAAATTATGAGTTAGCAGCATAAATTAATTTAGTTTTAAATATTTATATTTAAAGGAAAATGTCACTTACCTCATTCGTTTCACGAATACGTTCACCGAAGTATACGACTTTCTCACTGAGGCCCAACGGTGTTCGT